>JACJUY010002291.1:84190-102652 GCA_014220935.1 Platorchestia sp. MABIK | reverse complement strand
AGGTCTACATAACCAATGCAAGTTTTAAGCAAGAACTAACTTCTGGTTGTCTAGGATCTGTAAATTAAAAGTCATCAAAATTAGAGAGATAACTTTTCTCACACAACACAATAGGTAAATACATATAACAATTCTACATTAAATACAATTCTATTCAATTATATTGAAGCTTTCATAATTTAAAAAACTATAAACCAATTCTAAGAAACTGAAAGGAACTACAATAAAAACGACAGCAAAACAAGCCCTTTGACACGTTTTTTCTGTGAATAGCAATCATGAGCTATGCTAAAAAAATTTCAAACCCAACAGTTTTTCATTTACAACGAAATCATTGATGTAAAATGTGTCAACATTGTTGGAAAAAATGTTTAATTTGTTTGATTACAGACCACTTGCTTTCCACTAAACTGCAAGAGCTAGCACTAAATTTCAATGCTTTACATTTTGATACTACCATGAAAATAGCTCACAACCATATGTTTAATATATCTCCAGCCCAAAATTGCCACAATCATCATTTAAAGTCAACACAACTGCTGCGTCATTTTTCAACACTGTCCGCCCTCTTTGTTCTTTGTAATTCATTTGGTGACTGAAAGCCTCAGACTACCTTTTACGAGATGACGATCATCCATCACAACGTAGCTACAGTTCAGCAGCAAGATCATTGCCCTGCTATTGAAAACCTTATTTACCCATTGTTTGAGCTATTAGATTGACTTGTGCCAAATATTTTAAACAAGATTTTGATAGGATAGATTTAAACACGTCTCCGCCATTCAATTTTCGCAAGTACCAACCTTGAAAAATTTCATAACAAGACTCAATCAGAGCTGCCAATAGAATCATCAGTGGATAGGTTGCAATTCCAATTGTTTCATATATTAATCATATGTATAGTAAAATAACTTCAAAGAATGTATTTTTATATTTTATTGAAATTGATTTTGGACATTACTCGCAAACAATATTACTAAGTTCGGTTTTGTACAAATTTCCCCATGCAGAGCCATGGTAAATGCACTTCATAAATATGATTAATACCTAACAACATACTTCAAAACTTTCCGATTCAAACAGGTTTACTTCCTTTTAAGTCAAATTCTAATTGCGCGGTAAAACAGATAGTTCAAATGGAGCATTATGAACTATTGTCTTAAAAACTTGACTATTTTTTAATGCAAAAGTGCAAAGCTAAAATCAAAACCCCAAGTTGGATTTCTGTGTTACCTAATTTAAAAAACGTAGCACTTGAATGAACTCTGTGACATTCTTGTGCTAAATTTAGGCAGACTTTCATCATATGTGTTCATTAGCAATTGAATGTGAATGTTTGCAAAAAACTATTCGTCTACTTTCGGATACCAATGGCATATTTACATTGTATATATTTATATATGGTGAATATCTATATGCAAATATTTTATATCGATCTTCAAGTAGTAATCAAAAACAGCTTAAATAGTTCAATAGCTTGAGATAAATGAATATTTTCTCATATAATCGCATCGGCCCGTGTAATCACTAGACGACCTACCTACCACCTCTCAAATGTTCAGATGATGAGGAAAATTCCTAGGCATCGAGCGTTACGTGTATATACTTGTATAGAACGATTCAATACCTCACGCGGTTTGAAAATTAAAAACTTGTAATGCAGTGTCACTCAACTCTTATACCTCAAGGTTAAAATTCGAATTTGAAAGTGTATTGCACTCAAACTTTTGAACAGGTGAAAGAAGAGCAATGTCGCAATTTAAGTATTTTCAATCAAATTATGTTTTACGTTAAAATTATCATACTGTATTTCCGAAATTCATTTAAAAAAAAAAGATAGAAGTACTCTTATAGACAAGAGAAATCTATTAAAACGTTGCAAAACTTGTAAATAGTTTGTAAATGTTTTTAACAAAAGCAATACAAGTGTGTGCAATATTGTGAAATGAGTGTAAAAATTTAAGTCTCGGTCGCACTTGCAGTTTGAATTTTTTTGCATTTATATGCAAAATGTTGTACACAAATTTATACATTGAGCGGCGATATAAATCGACAAGTAGAATAGCCGCCTTTTCGGCGATAAAATCGCATGGGTGGCGGAACACATAAAATTTTTACATTTTTGTGCAAAATATTGTATAAAATGCATGCATTGAGCGGCGATATAAATCGATAAGTAGAATAGCCGCCTCTTCGGCGATAAAATCGATTGGGCGGCGAAAAACATGCATGCTCCGGCGAAAAAGTTAGACTGGGAATAAGACATCTATACAAACTTTCACATTTGCAAAAAGATACAAATTTAAGAGTACAACAACATAGAGCAAACCAATTCCATCATAGATGATCAGCACCATGCAAATAGAGCATTCACAATTCAATAGATAAAACAACAAATTCAAAATTAAGAGCAAAATTTCAGAATCTAATGTGATACAAATAACTGGCAGTTTAAATAGGTCACCACTAACATTTATACTACTTGCTGTGCTCAACAGAGCAATACCATTACAAACATTATCTAAACTCATAATCTAATGTCAATAAAGTTTGTCTTTCAACACTGGTAGGTAATAATGGCCCTACTTATCATTTTTGTTGTGTTCAACATTGACATGCTCATGCTCATTTTACAGAACTTGAAAGTTGAAAAAGATCATCTAATACCATTTTCTTATACATAAGATTATGCAGTAATCCAGGAGGGAAATATGTGACTAATGGTAATCACAAATAACAGTGAATTTTTTTTAAATATGATCAAGTCATTGTTAGTTGTAATTTCCATTTAAAGAAAAAGTACAGCATGACTCAAAAATATTCAAGAGATATTTTTTTAGCTAGCATCCACATTTTCAATTACATTACTCTTCTCATTATCTACCTCTCTTTGATCTTAGCCATTATTTACTCTTCAAATTTGAGAATAGAATCTCTAATTCAAAATAAATATTTTTGCTTTGTTCATAGTTGCTAACTTCAACCAAATTAGCCTGGAAAAAGTTAGCCATCTGAAAATTCGAACACTGCATTCTCAAAATGACCTATTTCATTGTTGAATGAAATAACTGCTCATTCATAATATTTAAATAATTTAACTCACTTTAAACACCTGCAAAAAAAATAAATGTACTCTTGGGGCATTCTTGCACACCATTACACTTACCAAGAAGTATAATGCTGATTGGTGGTCCCAAAAATCTGAGTACACTTTTCTTGTTCATCGACAGTTCATGATTATTAGTCACGATTGTTTTCTAAAGGTCTACACAATTAATGCAAGTTTTTAGCTATAACTAACTTCTGATTGTCTAGGATCTGTAAATCAAAAGTCATTAAAATTAGATGGATCTTTGATCAATATTGATTTTAGGCCTTTCCCGGAAATTGAAAATTCCGTTCCAAAGAATCTCCAAAGGAACACAATTAAAAACGCTTTACATGAATGACATTCTGCTCGCTGATGCGTTATTTTCGAGATATAACAATAATTACGTTCAGATAGGAATAACATTATTTGGTCGGTTGCTTAATCGCCGCATTGTTGGGTGACGCCCACTTTTCTGGCGGGACACGCCCACTTCACGGCGGAAAACGAACAGAGACGGTTTGGGTGAGTTGAGGTAAGCTATTTTAGGTTGATTTATGTCGTTTTATATTAGTTTATTTAACTAACCTGCCATAACCTACCCTAACCTCACCCATCGTTACGCTAATACCGTACCACAGCATGTTTATGTGTCCGTTCCTTCACTTTTATATACGACGTTCTTAGAACTACAAAGTTGAATAACTCAAAAATAACGCATTTGCGAGCAGAATGTCATTCATGTAAAACGTTATTAAATATGTTCCTTTAATGATTCTTTCGAACGGAATTTTTAATTTCCGTGAAAGGCCTTAAATCAATATTGACCTTAATTATATTAAAACTTTTATAATTTAAGAAACAATAAATAAATTTTAGTACACTGAAAGGAACTACAATAAAACACCTGCAAAACAAGTTCTTTGACACATCTTTCTGTAAATAGCATTCATGAGCAATGCTAAAAAAAATTTAAAACCAATAGTTTTTCATTTACCTCATAATCATTCATGTAAAACATGTTAACATTGTTGGAAATAAATGGTAAGTTTGACTGGCAACAGGCTACTTGCTTTTCCACTAAACTACGAGATCTAGCACTGAATTTCATTGCTTTACATTTTGATACCACCACGAAAATAGCTGAAAACCATATCTTAAATATGTTTCAAGCCAAAAATGGCCACAATCATCATTTAAAGTCAACATAACAGCTGCGAAACTTGTCAACACTGTCCGCCATCTTTGTTCTTCGTAGTTCATTTGGTGACTGAAAACCTCCGACGAATTTTCACGAAATTATGAGCATCCATTCACCAAATGATGAGCGAACGGGTCATCCAGAGTTCATTTGACATACGGAGTTCATTTGACGAACGAACGTTACGCTAGTGTGGCCCCGGCATAATGAAACTTGGAAAAATTTCCTCGACGAGTAAAATATTTTTGCAGCTCAACTGTTAAATTCAGTTGTGCAATTGAGATGTTAATTAAAATTAACGCTATTGAGCTTGAGGGATTGCACAAACATTGCTGAACGTTTTAGTCGTCTAAACGAACGCGTAGTTTGGCTTTTTTTGCGCGAATACTTCTGGCCAAGGAATTATAACTCAGACTGTCATTAGTAATGCGTGAAACTGCTATAAATCTGAAATTGTTTGCGGCTCTCATTTTTAAATCTATAACAAAATTTATTCCTTTTCAACTTCTCTAATAATATCAATAGGGTAACACGGGGCAACGCGGGTCCACTGCAGGTAATGGGCCCATCGCGTGTTTGTCGTTTAAGTACGGCAGATATTGGTTCATGCGTTCTAGCGTCGTTCAACCGCTTCACTGGGACTCTGCGTTCTGATTGGCTTTGAGCTGGAAGATTGTTCTGGTGAATTCTCTAGCGATAACTGTTTTTGTCTGACTAGAAGTTTTTTACTGATAAATAAAACTATTTTTTTAACTATTGTTCTTAAAACTTATCAAAATACTGTGAGTAATAGTTTGAAAGTATTGTTTACTAGGATAATTTTGAGATTAAGTTGAGACTATTAGCACTTAACATAAAATTTTGACGCAAGGTTAATTAAAATGGTACCTAGTGGGGCAATGAGCCCAGGGTGCCCACGGGGTAAAGCACCCATGGTGGGCTCGTTGCCCCTCTGTGAAGTTTTGTGTATTTTCTAATCATTTATGTCACCGTATCTTATTTTACAGATAAAACATAGTGCGCAATTATAAAAGAAGAACGAATATAGTTGATTATTCTTGAATTGAACTCGGTAATGCCTTGAAGGAAATTCAAAGTGGCAAATCACTGAACTCTACCAGTGCAAAGTTCAAAATCCCGAGAAAAACATAGCGAAGGCACAGAGACGGTAAGGTGAGGTAACCTGGAGTCCCTCGAATAGGGAGATACGACAGATCCCTCCCTGAAGATATTGAAGTAGCAATTGCTGAGTGCATTAAAGATATGCAGAAAAGAATGTTCGGACTAATATGTACAGTTGTGAGGAGAATTGCGTTCAACGTTGCTGATCGACAAAATATAAATCACCAATTTAACAAAGAAACCAAAATGGCTGGCAGTGATTGGATAAATAATTTTATGAATCGACATAATTTAAGCATTTGTTTTCCTTTATCAACTAGTTTGGGACGAGTTGTTGGCTTTAATAAGCCAAAAGTTGATGAGTTTTTACGGTCTTGGCTGAAATCATGAGCAAGTAAAAATTCCCAGTGGGGTGTGCGGGTAGCCTTTTGTGAATTGCCGGTCTCGAGAGAAATGAATCCAATGTATGGCGTCCTCAAAATGGGCTCATCAAGACTACAGATGGTGATCGAAAGTTTATTTGTCAAAACTGCGAGAGCGAATAGGATGATTGATAAAATATAATCTATGTTTTTTTTTCATTGCACCAGCAATTCGATGAACTAAATGCTTCTCTGCATCAGTTCTTTTCGCACTCTAGGAGATATTTTTTTCTAGTCATTAATAATTTGATGAATTAAACATTTTTTTAATAAACTTCAATTATGTTGAACTGTCAAATGTGTCTTTATTATAATTGAAATATTATCATTGAAATATCATTAAAATATTATCATTAAAATATCATAACAATATTATCATTAAAATTTCATTGAAAAATCATTAAAATATTATCATTGAAATATCATTAAAATGCTATCATTAGAATATCATTGAAATTTCTTTAAAATATTAAAAAATATTCATTGGGATTTCATTGAAAATTTTGAATGGAATATTAAAACATAATCATTAAAGTATAATCATTGAAGAATAATCATTGAAGTATACCCATTGAAGAATTATCATTGAGGTCTAATCATTGAAGAATAATCATTGAAGTATAATCATTGATATACAATCATTGAAGTATAATCATTAGAGTATGATCATTAGAGTATGATCATTGAAGTATGATCAATGAAGTATGATCAGTAAAGTATGATCATTAGAGTATGATCATTAGTGTATAATCATTAGAGTATAATCATTAGAGTATAATAATTAGAGTATAATCATTAGAGTATAATCATTAGAGTATAATCATTAGAGTGTGATCATTAGAGTATAATCATTCGAGTATAATCATTCGAGTATAATCATTAGAGTAGAATCATTAGAGTAGAATCATTAAAGTGAAATCATTAGAGTGAAATCATTAGAGTAAAATCATTAGAGTAAGATCATTAGAGTATGATCATTAGAGTATGATCATTAGAGTATAATCATTAAAGTATAATCATTAAAGTATAATCATTAAAGTATAATCATTGAAGTATAATATGAAAATCACAATTGGGATGAAGGGCCCGCGGGGTGGGCATCTAGCCCCAAGCCCATGGGTCCATTGCTCCATTTCGACACTTAATAGAAATTATTTTTCACGACATTTTGAATAAATCTACAGGCGTTTAATTCATGCCATATATTCCTCAATAGTAGTGAAATTAAAAAAATTAGAACAACCTAATATCAATTGTAACTTTCTCAAAAATTCGCATTTGAATAAGTGGGGGGCCCGCTGCCCCGTGTTACCCTACTATATAATAAAGCGCTAGGTGTCTCCCTAAATATATAAATTAGTAAATAAATAAATTTTTGTACTTTTTTGTGTGTAATTTTTCCTGCGTTATTAGAATGGGAATCACTGAACACACTAAATTGGTTGGTCCGTCTTGGTTGATTGGTCCGTCTATCCTTCACGCTCTTAAAGGATGCTTCATGACCGTATACGCGATACGAGTTTAACCAGCGTACAAATACTAGAATATTTTAATCGTGGGTACTATTAGGATGGATGTATTTGTTTGTCACACACATCTAGAATGTTAATCTCATAAAATATCGAATCCCATCATTTTTGACCGGTCGTGTACACTAGAAGATGAAGAAAACACAAACAGCGTATTGTCTTGTTGACATTTGTTTCTCATCTCGTTAATCAGACCTGCTGTCTCAGGTATACGTAAAAAAGAACTTAAGAGGGAAAGTAAAAAAACATGTTCATGCAATGCAGGTATCATGGATACTACTTTTCGATGACAGATGCTGAGATCATAATTTTAGACAATTATTGGAGAACGCCTGCTCCTTTTTCAATGCGCAAAAACTACCTTCTCCGAAATCTATTCACTGCTCTGGTTAACTGATAAGCATGATATCCCTGTTGCAGTTATTTACGTTGACTTCTATTTTTAAATATTATCCTAGGACTTCAGCGCAGATATAAATTGGCAGGAATTTCGAAACACACAATACGAGTTGTAATTTGCTCATTGTAGTCGACCGAAAAATTGATGAACAAGTCTATTTTCCTTGCCGTTGTCGCCAAGAAGTGGGCAGAGTTACTTGGTTTAGAGCTGATCTTAAGTGTTTAGGAAAATTGAAGACTGCTGAAGAAAATGATTGCCATGAATACAAGCAAAAAGTTTAATTTGACTTACATTCTGGTTCAAGTTACAACCGAATCATGAAATTAGAAAACAATTCTCTCCACATTGGACGTGTGATTGAGGCTGACACCGGTGTATACTTCTGTAAGATTTTTTCAGAACGTGCAGTTCCTAAAATAATGTATTTACTTGATGTGACACCGAAGGAGATGAAATCACTCCCAAGCTTTGTCCTTAACTAGGGCAATTACAAGGAAAAACTCACGAACGCCATGTAGAAGCTCAACGCTGCTCTAGACTAGAAAGAAAATGCTTTTCTCAAAGGAAGAAAATTTTATTGGTATTTGTAACCCTTTGGGTCTTGTGATTCCTGTTAAGGTCATAGAGGAACAAAATATTCAAGAATTTCAATGAGGCTTCAAAAATTAGAAGAAATTAATTGTTTGACTAAGGTAAAATAAATATCAAAGGATTTCGACGTAGGTTTAGATGTGCATTCCTCATTTTTAGTGCACATAGCGAAAAAATGGAAACACAGAACTCAAAAATATGGTAAAAATTTCATTTATAGAGATAAGTGCTTTGGAGAGAAAAAATGTTCAGAAGTGCAAACGACGGAACTAAAATAATTCCATCACAGTCAGGATTCATAAAAATAGCTTTTACAAGTTTTTCACTCAGTATCAGGAGAGAGTGAAATAGTAGAATACTCCAAGGTGGTCCCAAGTGGCAGGCCTTTCAAGCTGAAATGCCCTCGAAACAGCGAAGAGTAAGGCGCTATCGTTACCTGGTTCAATGGAACATCTCAAATTATTACACCGAATGACTAAAGTTACGGGGCCATCGCTCACGGTAGAGCTTACGTCACTGAGTCAGGGGCTTTGATAGTAAAGAATGCTATGCAGTACGATAGTGGCATTTATTCTTGCTATTTGAACTTAGCATTGGGTAATTCGAGTGACAAAGTCCCGCATTCAGTTGTCGTTTTGAAGGTTAAAGCACAGTTAGAAAAAAATGCTTTAGAATAATTTCAAGTAGTAGTTTTGGTTATTATGTGCTTATCACTTGCATGCTTGCTTATGATACTTCCTATCAAGGTACAAGTTGTTTATGATTAGACGATAGAATATTGCAGAAAATTAAAAGCACTACAGGTTCTAAGCACATCGTCTGAAGCTCTTGCTTCCCTGTAAGCAAGACAGAAATTGAAAGCGAAACAAAATCGAATGGGGTCCTTTCGAGCAGCCATTGCAAGTAATAACAAATCATTGCTGGGAAGAGCGGTGCTGTTGGCCAGCTCTTGGATCTAAGAAGCTGAGAACTCGGAAGAAAGAGAACTTGTCAAGTAGGTGCGTAGAAAACAAATTACTTTTTCCATGGAGTGATGTGTCAGTGGAACATTGGTAATGTAATTAGAAGAAGAAAACTGCGATTTGTTTTCTACAGAGTTTAAAAACGAACATGAACAACGAACAAGACTTTGAATGGAAGCATTATACTTGAGTGAAAGTTGACCATTGAAATAAAACGTTTGTACACTATGTGTTTTTATCAACGATGGATCTGAAAGAACTGGTGGGAACTTATAACTAGTAAAGTTAATTTGAAAATCGGTTAGAAGTGATTAAAAACTTCAAAGAATTTACGACAGGTTAATAAACTGCAATTCAAATGAGATTTGCGTAAAACAATGTTGAGTGACGCCATAATGCGAAGATTTAAAGTAATAGAAGTAGAGAACACGGTTTTGAAATTGTCCAATTTTACGGGAAAATTTATTGTTTTTCACACTAGAGCCTATAGCGCACTAAGAAGGACTTGCAAGAGGAAAATCAGTACATCTAAAGATTCCTACATGCATGTCAAGCAACGCAAACACGTTGCGCTACTGTGGTACAGCCAATGTATTCAAATGCACCAAATGCACGCTGTGCACGTGTAGATAGATTAATGAACAGAGAGTATACCTTTACATTTGCAAAACGAATATTATCACCGAGAAAAATTCAGAATCAATCTGCCAGAAATTCTTGGGTAAAAAATTAGCGGATTTTTCATTTTCTCTGATTGGTAGACGAAGAAAGAAAGGACAAAAGAAACTCAACTCCCGTTTGTAATCAGTCGGCGCAGATGATGACTGAATTTCATAATTTGATATTTTTCAACGGTTGTTCAAGAGGCTGGAATAAAAATTCAAAAACACATCTGGGTAGAAAAAATTTATACGAAGATAAATTGCCGCGGAAAATCCGTGAAGTCAGAAAAAAATGCAAAAACTCTGGACAATAGAAACTTGATACCAGAAGTTACAAATGTAAGGAACTGTAAAAAAACTGTAGAAACTCAAACCGACGGCAATGAAAATGCCTTTCAAACATTGAGGTGCGAAAACAGTTCTCATGCTCGGGAGAAATTGAATCGAAGAACGCTATGGTACAATTGGCTCAGTTAATAGCATAAAAGTGATATTGGGGGATAGAATGGTAATATTTGTAAAAGAGCAATAATAAGGTCAACTACGAAACAGAAAGGGCATCACATACTTATCGTTTGTTCAAAGCGATTGAAATTCTTGGAAACAAAAAATGAGTCACTGCTGCTTCGAAAACATATACAAAATTTTGCAAAAATGGGCCCAGCAGTAACCCCATTTCCAAGCCGTCTAACACATGGAAATTAAAAAATAAAAATAAAAATAAGAAAGTGAGACCTGAGACTGTCTTCAATCAAATCTGGTATAGTTGCAAATGAGTATTTACCCTTGCTAACAAATTGTTAAATTAAATCACATCTTCCTGTGGTACATTGGCTGCAAGGTTCTAAACGTCAGGTGAGGCCATACATATTCATCAGTATAACATATAATAGTGAATCATGAAAAAACACAGGCTAATTATGTTTTGCTTTTGTGTGCAGAACTGCGGAGGAATGAGCTGCAAAAGTGATTTAAATTGGATCATTTGGTTTTTGATAGAAGCAGCCTCAAAGCTAAATTGGCCGATTTTTCAACGGATTTGAAGGTAACATTTGTTTGAGTTAGGCCTGTTTTAATATTTGTTTGAATAATTCTGTTTCACATAATGTAAAACTGTGTTGTTGAGATAGGTATGAAAAATATTTATTCGACTGAAATATACTGGCAGGAATTTTCACCGACATAATATAAAAAACGAAGCAAGTACGTATTTCAACTTCGAGTCCTAAATTTTTTATGTAAGCGTGAATTAATAGGTTACCAGGATATTAGGATAGAATACATTAAGAAGTGAAAATAGTTTTGCTTTTTTACACTTTTTCTTCAACACGTGCTTGCTACTACAAGTCCAAAGTATAAGGCATTTACTACAAATGCGATTGCTATTGTAGATTCTTTTTTTGTTATGAAAACCGCTTCAAAACGCAAAATTTGCACTCAAAGTTAATTGAAACATTTCCCTTTTGGCTAATTCTTTGTAATTCAATTTCCATTCGTTGAAAACTAGTTAAACGTTTAATCATCGATGTTCAATCCGCTTCACAAAATGTGAAATTTTGTTTTGAAGCCATTCACGTCACAATGTTCCTTATAGAAACAATCCAGGACGCTGGATTTGTATTTTTCATGTATACGTTTATTAGTATTTATTAGTATTTATTAGTACGTTGAAAATAGGTTCTGAACAATAATTGAGGAGCGATATCATCCAAACGCCTTTTTGTGCACACCCAATAGAAAGTTAAACTCAATAAACTTTTGGTCTGTCAAAGAGATTTTATTGGCTCAAAAAAAAGTGCTTCCCATGAGTGATAAAATTTCATTTTCATTGGGGCGACAATATTTCATCGGCATTAAGTCTTCTGAAGCGCAGATTTCCCTTGCTGTGAGCGGGGATGGAGCCCTCTCCAGGCTCCTTCCTCTCCGTAATAACGAATAGTTTATATTATCTAAGATTTTCGTCTGTTCGAAGATCTAATTGTGATTTTTTTGTTATTGCAGTGCCGCATCCTTTAGAACCCCAGAGAACTAGCTATTGATAGAAGTAATAGGGTCTTTATTATTAGCAAGTAAGTGTTGTCCTGCAATCAGATAATCCCGTGTTCAGATGGTGCCGTGTTCAGATTGTCCCGTATTGAGAAACTAATGCAAACTTGATTTGATTAAAATTATTATAGATATGTGGTACGAATAACCCAGAAAGTAGGGATGCTTTATGAATGAGAAGTGAAGAAGGATACTGGCTTAAGAAATCAATTATTAAAACTACACAGCGCCCAAGATACGAAGAGTGTTTTAAGTGCAAAATATTGTACCAGGTTTGAGGTAATGTCTTAAGACGACCTAAGAAATGCAATGTTGGGAATGCATGGTGGGAATGTACATATTGTGATTTTTCTAAGGTGGGCAAATATTTCAATGAATTATGATTGTGCATACAAGCCTGAAACGCGTTTGGCACTTTTGAGGTCGCGTGAGCCGCCTGTGACACATTTTGCACTTTAGTGATTGCGCAAACGACCTAGGACGATAGAGATCGCTTTATCGGCATCGAACACGTTTGCACTTTAAAGAGCGCCTAAGCTGCCTGTGACGCATCTTGCACTTTTGAGATCGCCAAAACCGTTCAGAACGCGTTTTGCATTAATTTTTATAAGATTGCGCTAGCGGCCTACGACGCGTTTTCTTCTTTTTTAGATTTTCCAAACGGCCTAAGACGCATTTTGCATGTTTGAGATCGCGCTAATATCCTAGGACGCATTCGCACCTATGAGAGAGCTCATACACCCTAAGACGCGTTTTGCACTTTGAGATCGCTCTGACGGCGCACGACGTGTTTTCCTCTTTCAAGATTTTGCACACGGCTTAGAACGCATTTTGCACTTATGATATCGCCCAATCGGCCTAGGACGCGTTTTGCACTTCACAGATCACGTAAGCTGCCTGTGACGCAATTTGTACTTTTGAGATCACCCAAACAGTTTAGGACGCGTTTTGCATTTATGAGATCGCAAAGCGGCCTACGAGGGGTTTTACTCTTTTCAGATTTTCCAAAAGGCCTAGGATGCATTTTGCACAAAAGTTATTGTGAAAACAGCCTAGGACAAAATTCGAAACTTGGAGATCCCGCAAACATCCTGAAACGCATTTTACACTTTTGAGATCGCGTAGGCGGTCAGTGACGCACTTTGCACTTTAGTGATCGTGCTAACAACTAAGGACACGTTTTGCACTTTTGAGATAGCGAAAACAGCCTAGGATGCGATTTCCATCTATCAGCTCATGCAAGAGGTCTAGGATGTTTTGCACTCTAAAGATAGCGCTAATGGGTTTGGACGCGTTTTACAATTTTGAGATCGCACAAACGGCCTAGGATGCGTTTTTTACTTTAAAGATCGCGATGACAGTCTGGGACACGTTTTACACTTTAGAGATCGCGCAAGCGGCCTGGAACGCCTTCTGAGAATTTGTAAACTGCCTAGAACGCATTTTGCACTTTTGAGATCTCCCGACTAGCTTATAGGATGCATTTGGAATTTTTGAGATCGCGCAAGCGGTTTACAAAGCGTTTTCCTCTTTTCAGATTTTACAAACAGCCTAGCACGCGCTTTGTACTTCCGTTGTCGTGAAAACAGCCTAGTATGCTTACCTAGAATTTTATTTCCATCGGAAATTTTTCTAAAATTTCGTTATTCAGGCGGAAATTTTTTCATAGAATTTCGTTATCTCAGCGATAATTTCCATAGAAAATCATTATTTCAGACGGAATACTTCTAGCTCTGCATTATATCAGCAGGAATTTATTTCAAATAATCAGCCGGAATATCCCTAGAATTTTATTATTTCAGCAAAAAAAATTCATTATTTCAGAGGGAATTTCCCTGAAACTTCATTGCTTTATGGGAAGTTGTCGTAGAATTTAACGATTTCAGTCTGAATTACCTTAGAATTTCAGTATTTCAGCGGTAATTTCTTTCATTGTTTCACCAGGAATTTACCAGATATTCACACTCCCAAGAGGAGTTTCTCTACAATTTCATTTATTTCAATGGAAATTTCCCTTTAACGTTAATATTTCAGCTGGAATATCTCAAGAATTTCATAACCTCAGGAGGAATATCCCTAGAACTTCATTATTTCAGCGGAATTTCTTTCATTATTTTAGCGGAAATTTCCTAAGAATATCATTATTTCAATGGAAATTTCCCAAAAATTTATCAATTCATCTGGAATTTCTATATAATTTTCTTATCTCAGCGAGAATTGTCATGGAATTTCATCAATTCATTGGGAATTTCCCTGAAATTTCTTTATTTCAGCGAGGATTGTCATGGAATTTCATCAATTCATTGGGAATTTCCCTGAAATTTCTTTATTTCAGCGAGGATTTTCATCTTTGCCTGAGAAGAAACTTTTCTTGAATTTCTTTATTTAACGGGAATTTCCCTGAAATTTTATTGTTTCAGAGGGAATTTCCCTGGAATTTCATTCTCGTAGTATGAATTTTTCTAGAATTTTATTATTTCAGCCGGAATTTCATTGGAATTTTATTTTTCATCGGGAATTTCAGTAAAATTTCACTTTTCTATGATGAATTTCTTCCATCGTTTCCCCGGAAATTTCCCTCAAATTTCATCCGCTCAACAATAATTTCAATAGGATTTAATTTATTTCAAAAAGAATTTCCTTCAAATTTCATTTATCTCAACATGAATTTTAAAATTTTGTATTTCACCAGGAATTTCTCTAAACTATCATTATTTCAACATGAATATCTCTAGAATGTTATTACTTCATCTACAATTTTCCTGGAATATTATTATTACAGAGATGATTTCCCAAGAACTTCTTTGTTTCAACGGGAATTACTTCTATTATAATTCAGCAGCAATTTCCCTAGAGTTTTTTTCATCAGGAATTTTTTTTAAATTTCATTATTTCAACGGGAATTTCTTTCATTGTTTCACTGGTAATTTCCCCAGAACTTCATACTCTCAGTGCAAATTTTCCTAGAATTTCATTATTTCAAGATGAATTTCCCTAGAATTTCGTTATTCAGCGGATTTTTACTTAGAATTTCATTATCTTAGCGATAATTTCCCCAGAAGTTTATTATTTCACCGTGAATTTCAAGAAAACTGCATCATATCAGGGGATATTTTTTTTAATATAGCAGGAATATCTCTAGAATTTTACTTTTTCGACGGGAATTTTCCCTGAAATCTATTATTACAGGGGAAATTTTTCTTGAATTTCCTTATTTCATCAAGAATTTTCCTAAAATTACTTTATTTCAGCGGGAATTTTTTTACTCCTCCAGCGGGATTTTCCCTAGAATTGCTGATCTGGACGAAAATTTCCCTGGAATTTTGTTACTTTAGCGGGAATTTCTCTAGAATTTCACTTTCTAAACAGGAATATTCCTAGAATTTTTTTAATTCAGCGATAATTTTCATAGCGCGAATTTCTACCGTAACATCAGCAGAAATTTCCTAAAATTTTTTTTTCTGCTGGAATTTCTCAGAAATTTTTATTTAAGGGGTAATTTCCCCTGAATTTGATTATTTCCGCGGGAGTTTCCGTAGAAGTTCATCACTTCAGTGGAAATTCTTTCAATAATTCAGAAGTAATTTCCGTAGAATTTTCTTTTTCATGTGTAATTTCCGTAAAATTTTTTCTTCCAACAGAAATTTTCCTAAAACTTCATGATTTTAGTAGGAATTTCAATCATCGTTTCACTGGGAATTTTTAAAGAATTTTATACTCTCATCAGGAATTTCACTTGAATTACATTGTAGTGGTCTTACAACAAATATTTCAGCGGGAATTTCCTAAGAATTTCATTATATCAGCGAGGATTTACTTCATTGCTTCGGTTGGAATTTACGTAGAATTTCAGTAACTAATGGGAATTTCCCAGGAATTTTATTGTTTTAGCGGAAATTTCCTCAGAATTTTATTATCGCGGGAGTTCACCTAGAAATTTACGATTTCAGCGGGAATTTCGCTAGAATTTCATTATGACTTCATTTCAAACATCAGAAAGGGTCTTCATTCCAAAATCCGAAACTTGTCTTCAATTGAAAAAATTAATCCTGTCATCTTTCAATAACCGATACTCAACCTTATTCCATACACTATAATTTGCCTTCACTTGAAAAACTAAACCTTGACTTAATTCCAATAACCAAAAATTTGACGTCATTGCCAATAATCTAACTTTTTTCCGGAAAATAAAACTGATTTAATTCAAGACCTAAATTAGACTTCATTTTAAAACCCAACACCTGACTACATTATAGAAACCAGAATTTGACCTTATTCCAAAATTCAAAATTTGTCTTCATTCAAAAACTAATACTTAGTTTCCTACTTTAAGCCAAAACGTCACTTCAAAAACACAAAAATGAATTCATTCCAAGAAATAAAACGACTTCATTCCGAGAACTAAAATTAACTTCATTCTACAAACAAACAAATGATTTCATTAGAAAAAAACTTGACTTCATTCCAAAAATTCAAAGTGTGACTTCATTCAAAAACAAACCTTTGTTTCATTCCAAAAGCTAAAACTTGACTTCATTATAGAATACAAAACTGGTGTGCATCCCTTTCATTTTATCTGAAAATGATTCTACATCATTCTGCATTTTCAGCATTTCCATTTCAGGCCATAATTTTGACGCAACCTGTCTACCAAAGCAGTTGTTGTTAAAGGAGGCGGAGATGAGTCACGCTGGTTCCTTTTAAGCCCTTTCCATAAATTTTCAATGAGGTATAAATCACAAGATTAAGGTGGCCAGTCCTTGTGCTCATATGTTTTCAAATTCGCAACAAACCATCACTGAACATTCCTTGCATTGTGAGTCCTAGCATTGTAGTATTGAAAAATATCGTTGCCATGAAACTACAAGGAAGAACGAAAGTGGTCAGAAAATTCTTCCAAATAGGCCTTGATGTTCGTTTTCTTCTTGCAGATTAGATTATTAGTTTGGGCCTCCTTATCCGCCACGAAGGCGATCCAAAGAGAGGAAGGAGGAAGGCACCATTAAGTACGGTGTTAAGGGAACGCGGAATCTATGCAGAAAGGGAATAGAAACTGTAAGTTAAGAAAGGAGATTATGAAACAAGATCAAAGTCGAAGAAGGAAGTAATAGGTGTTGAAAAACAGGTAAGCAATGAACCAAAAAAGATGGTCCCTAACATAACAAAAGCAGTTTATTTCAACAAAAAGAAGGCCTATCTAACTCTGAGCTCGGGCCCTCACATTTACCCCTGGGAGTCCTAATTCCCATAGATATAATGGTTGTAGCACCATGAGGAGTTTTATTCATGCAGAGAGTTTCAGATCCATGTTCACACCAGCAAAAAAAAAGGATCTACAGCGTCCTAATGCCTGAACGGTTCGGACGTTGCATGAGGGATCATTGCGTAAAGGGGCTGTTTTCATGACCGAAAACGCCAATCGTTTGCAAATAGTCGCCTTTTCGTCGGATCGGACCGTATAATATGCTTCGAATCTTCACCAGTCTAACCTCGGTGTTCTCTGGTAAATAGCAAAAGTTTTTTCTAATGGTATGATCGGGTATTGCTTCTATTTGATAAGTGTGTATGTACTCTTCTCAAGGTATATTTTAGGAAAAATAAGAGGCACAACTGTATTTTCGAAATGTACCAAAAAAAAGAATGAAAATACCACAAATAAAGTACAAACACTAATTAATCCTCAAGTCAGAATACCTAACACTCCACCCACAGTGATTTCTCGTTCAACATCTCCGTATTCAGATGAGATCTAAATTACATTCATTAAGATGCCATCTAAATGACATTCATTCGAGTATAGAGTTTCACGTAAAATGTAGGAGTAATCTTCAGATTCAAAACACTGATCAGGAGTGTTAACTGTGACTGTGAATGAAAATGTACATAGATTCAGAAATCCGAAGATCGAATTCATCTATGTCATTACATGGCGATGAGAAATTTGAGCGTTAAATGTTCACGTCGTTGATGCAGCAACATAATGAAGAGTCCTCAAGTTATGAATGATTATATTTTTTCCAGAAAAACGTCAATATAAACGTGCATAAATAGGCAACCTAGAAATTTTTCATTTTGTGATCTTATCTCACAGGGCTTAACATTATTCTAATATGTTCAAAATAACCTATCGCTTCAAATCTTTTCGTTAGTTCTTCAGTGAAGATGTAAATCATGCCCAAGACGCTTAGGATTGTAATCATATGAGGCACTACAAGTTGAAGTTTTTCAACGTTCATTTTAGTGCTGCTAATTCCCTTAATACCAGTAGAATTCAATTAACATAGATGATAAATAAGGCAATAGTTATCCATGACGTCAAATTTTCACACCCAAAGAAGAAAACTTTTTTAGGCGTGACTGAAATAATCGTGAGAACATTATCACAAGCTCTCATGGAATGGAAAACATTAAAAATTTACAAACATCACAATGGCAATCT
>JACJUY010002291.1:41826-82915 GCA_014220935.1 Platorchestia sp. MABIK | reverse complement strand
TGTGGAAACAATAGTTTTTGAGTAGTTCAAGAAAGTTTTGAAAAACGAGGAGTGTACGAATAATTTCGTCGGTAACCATATATGCTCAGCGACGAAAGTGATGCAAAACCTTACAAAAGATTGCCATTGTGATTGAATCTAACTAACAATGAGAATTATTAATTGATAACTATACCAATATTTTGGGTATTTGTGAAGGAGAGGACAATAATCAATTTTCTAATTTTTGCTGCCTAAACATAGTGAACTAGATCTAAATAAACAACTTTTTTTTATGCACTTTCGGGGGCAAATGAATATTTAACGAGTTATAGCGGTATGTTAATTTTCGTCTATGATGACTAATGCGCTTGAATAAACAGTTACTAATAGATTTTGGAATTTTTGTTGCTTGAATCACGGTAATAACATTATAATAATCTAATTTTCATCTATACACTTTTTGTGGCAAATGAGTATTTTACGAATTAGAGCGGTAGGTTTAGTTGTTGCGCGATTGAGCTGTTAAGAGTGCGTTTTTCTTCGTAATGTGTTATTTGCGGCCCCGCGGAGCTGGCGGAGCCTGAACCCACTTCTAGGATCTTCCCGGAAAATACTCATTTGCCCCCGGAAGTGCATAGAAAAATTTTTTTATTTCGATCTAATTAACTATGTTTAGGCAGCGGAAAGTGGAAAATCGATTATTGTATTCTCCTTCACATTTACCAAAATTTGACTTGCGAACGTTGGGAACGCATTGCAGCCAATCAAGATAACGATGCAGGTGCCATGAGTAGCATGTCAATTCAACGTACGTTCGTTTCTAAATCTTTAATGTTTTCCATTCCTTGGGAGCTCGTCGGAATATTCTCATGTTTATTTCAGTTCCACCTGATGAAATTTCTATCTTTGGTTGTCATGGATAACTATTGCCGTAGTTATCATCACTGTTAATTTAAATCTTCTAGTATTGTGTATGTTATTACCTTAAGGGATTCAGCAGTCCTAAATATAAACGTTGAAAAACTTCAACTTGTAGTCCCTCATATGGTCACAATCCTAAGCGTCTTGGGCATGATTTACATCTTCACTAAAGAGCTAACGAAAAGATTTGAAGCGATTGGTAATTTTGACAATATTAGAATTACGCCCTGTGAGATAAGTTCACAAAGGGAAAAATTTCCAGGTTACCTTTTTATGCACGTTTACATAGACGTTTTTCGAAAACAAATATAATCATTCATAACTTGAGGAATCTTCATTATGTTGCTACATCAACGACGTGCACATTTAACGCTCAAACTTCTCATCGCTAAGTAATAATATAGATGAATTCGATCTTTGGATTTTTGAATCTCTGTACATTTTCATTCACACGTCACATTTAACACTCCTGATCAGTGTTTTAAATCTGAAGGTTACGCCTACATTTTAGGTTAGACTCTATACTCGAATGAATGTCATTTAGATGGCATCTGAATAAATGCCGTTTAGATCGCATCTGAATACGCAGATGTTGAATGAGAAATCACTGTGGGCGGAGTGTAAGGAATTTTAACTTGTGGATTAATTAGTGTTTGTGCTATATTTGTAGTTTCTTTTATTGCATTTCGAAAATACAGTCATGCCTCTTTTTTTCCTAAAATATACCTCGAGAATAGTATATACACACTAATCAAATAAATGTAAAACCCGATCATACCATTAGAAAAAAACTTTTGCTATTTACCAGAGAACACCGAGGTTAGACTGGTGAAGATTCGAAACATATTATGCAGTCCGATCTGACGATAAGACGACTATTTGCAAACGATTGGCGTTTTCGGTCATGAAAACAGCCCCTTTACGCTATGGATCCCTCTTGCAACGTCCGAACTGTTCAAGCATTAGGACGCTGTAGATTCTTTTTTTTTTCGCTTGTGTCAACATTTTTTCGCTGAAACTCATTGCATGAATAAAACCCATCAGGGTGCTACAACTATTATATCTATTATATCTATGGGAATTAGCACTCCCAGGGGTAAATGTGAGGGCCCGAGCTCAGAGTTGGATAGGCCTTCTTTTTGTTGAAATAAAATGTTTTTGTTATGTCAGGGACCATCTTTTTTTTGGTTCATTGCTGACCTATTTTTCAGAACCTACTATACTTCCTTCTTTGACTTTAATCTTGTTTCATAATCTTCTTTCTCAACTTACTGTTTCTATGCCCTTTCTGTATAGATTCCTCGTTTCCTGAACACCGTACTAAATGGTGTCTGCCTCCTTCCTCTCTTTGGATCGCCTTCGTGGCGGATAAGGAGGCTTAAACTAATAATCTAATCTGCACTAAGAAAACGAACAACAAGGCCTATTTGGAAGTGTTTTCTGACCACTTTCGTTCTTCTCTGTAGTTTCATTTTCCTGATGGCGACGGGATTTTTCAAAACTACAATTCTAGTACTCACAATGCTAGGAATGTTCAGTGATGGTTTGTTGCGAATTTGAACTCAGATCATAATGTAATCTATAGAACTAGTCAGTATTTATAATAAAAACTTTGTGTTCTACGTGAGAAGATGTAAAGTCGTGCGACTGTGCTCTCTTTGAACAGCTTTGTTGTGGTAAGGGAAGCTGAATCTAAGTCATGATTTTATCTAATCTGTAAAACTTGTCAGTATTTATAATAAAAACTTGGTGTTCTATGGGCGAATATTTAAAGTCCCACGACTAGCTTACATAAGCCATCAATTTGTTGAAAATAGAAAACGTTTTTGATTCCGTGGCGGACCATTTCCCGATTCACTGCTGTCCTTATTTGTATTTAGCTTGCGATTGCACAATTTATTATTTTTTAACATGAAGATATTGTGACGTAACTCGTGAGCGATATTGAATGCGGTAGCCTTTACAGGGTAACACAGTATGGAATTAATAAAAGTAACGGATTTTTATTCAATTCGTCCCTCTAAGGGGGACACAACTATTCTATCTATGGAAATTAGCACTCCCTGGGGGACAATGTGGGAGCCCGAGTTTTTTTAGAACTGTATGATAGAATGCACGCGTAAAAATGGCATCCTTACGCAAATATTCTAAAATATAATAAACCTCTCATATTACAGCGTGATAATATCTAATATTGTATGTGAATGTAACAGGGGTACGGATGAACTAATAAACGTTTAAACATATATCACGAAACATTTTTATGCCTAAATAAAATATTAAGCAGAATTCACATGCCAAGTTTTGGAAATTATTATAAAAATACCGGATAAATTATTGAAACCGTACTCATGGCTGAATATTGATCTGTTTTCATTCTAATAAATTAAATAATGTACCTTTGCAGTATTTCTTGTGGGAATATTAAATAAGAATAAAAATCCTTTGTAAATGGCTCTGACACTACTACAGGACGAATGCATAATGATATGCTTGTAAAAAAATACACAATTTTTTTTCATCATTATGAATACTGAAAAAATACGCACTTTTAAATCAGGTGATATCCCCTGCTGAATTGATGGATTTGTTAAAATGGCTTCGACGCATATTAATTTTTATCTTCAAACCAGTCTCATCTATACTATGTAATATTGTATTGTTTCATTGCTTCAATAGCATATTTGAGCTACTTGCTTCATATATCTCTTCTCTTACATTCGTTGCTTTGTACATTCCACAGAGCAGGTTACTCTCAAAAATGGCCAAAAAAGAAGCCGTCGCATCTCGAGCACAAGCTATGGTAGACTAAAGGAGGTAAAGTTAAATCTACGGGGACAACGGCGTACATTCGCTAATTCGACTAGCCAATAGAAGGCTGCATTTCAAACAAGCCGGATGACGTCACTCGCACAACATGAAGTCGGCGGCGGTATCGTACTACCACGCAGCTTACTCTGACCTTCCAGACGTACGATTAACAACACGGGTGTCTGCCGATGTGCTTCCGCAGGTACGGATTTGGATTTTTGAAAAACAGAATTCTGTCCGGCTACGTGCAAACCTACCAGAACTAAAGGTTATCGATAAATCATTGTGGCTTAAAGCTAATAAAATAAGCCTTAATATCGATCAAACGAAATATATTACATTCTCATACAAGAAAAATGTATCTCTCCCACGCATTAAAATTGGCGAAAGTGAAATCGAAGAAACCAACTCCTGTAAGTTTCTGGGCATCATAATAGATAAACATCTGACCTTCAACGAGCACGTCACTCATGTTAGTTCTAAATTATCAAAATCCATCGGAATCCTAAATAAAGTTAAAAATTTCCTGCCTGAAGCAGCTTTACAAATGCTCTACCGGAAGCTCATTTCTCCATACTTGCAATACGGAATAGAAGCATGGCACGGAACTGATAAAAATAAAACCAATAAATTTTTACTCTGCAAAAGAGAGCCATCAGAGCGGTAATGAACCTAGAATATAATACTCACACAAATGATTCATTCAAAAATTTACAAATACCTAAACTTTCGGATCTCTACAATATCTCCATTTGCAATTTCATTTATAAAACTATAAGAAATGAGGGCGACAATACATAAAACAGTTATTAACTGCGCAAACTGGTCATCACGACCATTTAACCCGAAATAGAAGTAAATTCATGCTTCCTTATTTTTCAAAGGCTCGATCGCAACACAGTATCCTCTTCGTTGGAACTAAAACTTGGAACTCAATCCCTGCGGAGATCCGTGAAAGCAATTCTTACAAAGTATTCCAGAGACATCTTGAATCTCATTTCCTATCAAAACAAAAGTCGTGTAAGACCACCAAGTCACATCTTGCCTCATACATGTCTAGTCCTAATAATGTGATTTACCACAGGTTACATAACCGATCTTCAGTCTGCTCTTAATCGTTTTATCGAATATATTGTTAAATATAGCCGATCTGACCAATATTGTAAAATACAGCATCAAATATCAAGTCAATTATCTCACTGAGCAGCCTATTGCGAAACTAGGTTAAGTGAATTAGGTTAAACATTATTGTCCACCTTAGAATGATGTGATGGTAGGATGCCCTAGAAGTCGCTGAACTTGTTCGGGCCCACAGGTAGCTATACTCTAGTTTGACCATTGTACTAGACTTAAGAAACATTCTACCTCTGTATCACCTGTGGTAAATAAATTGTTTTAAAAATTATTTAAATCTTCCATTTACTCATACCGGCAGCTTCATAAATTGAAAGCTCTATCCAAACAGTAGGAAAATTTACTTTATTCAATCAAACAAGACGTTTTGATACCTTTTCCATGCGGATGAAGCTGACGATTGCGCGCCGTGTTCAATCGTGAAAAGGATAATATAAAATTCCGTGTTCAGATATTTATTTGAAATAAAAGGTGTGAAATATTCCGCTTGTAAGTTTATGAACTGAACGGTAGGAGTATTGATTTGCAGTAGTATATACGTTTTCAGCATCTCAAATTTCAAACTAAAAAAAAGACTTCCGAAGAGAGAAAGGCGCCATTTAGTATGGAGTTAAGGGAACGCGGAATCTATCCAAAAAGGGCATAGAAACAGTAAGTTGAGAATGAAGTTTATGAAAAAAGATAAAAGTTGAAAAATAAAGTAGCCTAGTAGGCGCTGAAAAACATGACAGCAGTAAAACAAAAAAATAGTCTGTAACAAAATAAAAAAACTACGATATTTCAACGAAAGGCTTACCTGACCTTTAGCTCAAGATCTCGTACATTCCCCATGGGTGCGCTAAGATCATGGAGCAATGATTATTGCTATCGTTGTGAGGGAAAGTTATAATTACCAGCGTTCACATCGTTGTGAAGATTATGCAAATCAACGATAAAATGTAGAAAATCTAAATGAATATGACATCATTTTAGGACCTTTCTCTACAAAAAAGTGTTTCATAAACAGGAAGGAAGAAGGCACCAAACAGCATTAAACAGCATGTCTAATGTTTATGTCAATGTTTGTATTTTTATTTTACTCTCCTTTTATGTTTCTTAATAGCAGTAAAATGAGTCTGGTAATCCACTAAGGAATTCATAAAAGCAAAATGAAATTTAGAACATTCCCCAGGTTAAGGGTTGATTTTCTTTACTTGCCATTTTTCATGAGTCTAATTAAATTGGCAATTGTTTATGTTAGGTTAGGTTAGGTTACATTAGGCATAGCTTAGGTTAGGTGACATTAGGCTTATCGTTAAATACCACTGATTAATTGACCTATATTACCCAAGAACTGAAAAAGACAAATTGTGAGAACCAGCTTGAGCGTGTTAACTTATTTGGTTGTATTTGAAACTATGTACAGTACTTCTCTGCCTCATTTGGTTGTATTTGAAACTATATACAGTACTTCTCTGCCTCATTTGGTTATATTTGAAACTGTATACAGTTCTTCTTCGCCTTATTTGGTTGTACTTGAAGCTATGTACAGTACTTCTCTGCCTATTCTTTTTAATTTAATTTTTGCTTTTTTCTCTTATTTTTTCTCTAATATTTTTCACAGCTCCTTTTTGCTCTCTTCTCCTATTTCTTTCTCCCATGAGACTCCTTATATTTTTACATTCTGTATTACACCGTAGTTTGTCAACGTCTCCATTTCCTTGTGTATGCATCTCAATCCTGCTTCAAATTCAACATCATCTCTCTTTATAACTGACCTCTTTTATTAAGTACTCTCACCTGTATCTCAATTTATCCCATTTGAACTAACAGATATCAATCTGTATACCCTCACTAGCACAACTGAAATGTGTGCTTATTGAGCCAAAAAACAATTCAATAATTCAAAAACTGTTAGCTTGAGAATTTTACTATTTTTTTGCCTTTCAGGTACCGGATGAAAGTGAAATAATTCCAACGTCAGCGAGATCGAAGAGGAGATAAAGGCTGTTGTGGTATTCAACTGAACCACCAATATTAGAGGAATTTTTGCCTCTGTGGATGTGGAAGATGTTGCCACTAGATCTCTGGTTACCTCGCCATGAAAACAGACATGAATCACCAGCAGCTGAAAAAACTTCTTTGACTCACTGCACTATAAGTTGTTCCAGTTTTAGTGTGCAAGGTTTTTGTTTCCATCAGTTTCTATCATTTTAAAAGTACATTCAGTCTGATGATCCGCACAAGGGACTTGAATTTTACAGTAAATCTTTCGTAGTAATATTTGCTATGAGAGGGTCTTGCAGTATCTGTAGAATCAAATTAGTCACTAGCCTGGCTTTAGGAAAAATGTTTGTGAATTAATTCATAATAACTACCCGAAACCTCCCACCTACTGTTTTCAAATGGTAATGTACTTAATAACATTTTTCTTCAAATGTAGAACTTTGTAGTCAATCAGAGCTTACAATAGGCCTCAGCAGGGTACCTGTTCTAAAGATAAACTTGATAAAGTGATGCGCAAGTGATTCACTGCCCTTTTCTCCTGAGCCCTTGTTCTCATGTTGTTCTAGAGTAATATATGATAAATTTTGTTGTATCAAATTATTGAGTTTATTTGAAATGCTTTCTGGAATATAATTGCATAGGTATACGCTGCTGGCAATAGTGTTACGGACTCATTGGACGGATTTGTTGAAGAGCAGTTGCTCGAATGCACTTTTGTGTGCATAATAAATTTATCGCCATAGTTCCGGTATTTCATTAGAAAAAATTAAGAGCGAGTTTCTATTTCCTCCTGTAAAACCCATGACTTTCACTTTGCTGTATGTACAGCAGCACTTCAAACATTCCGAAATATATATAACAAAGCTTAATTTTAGTCTTAGTATTACTCACTCGACTACTCAACTGTAGGCCAAATTAAAACAAAAAAAATTGAAATGGAGAGAATTTCTACCTGACATAATTTTCCTATCTCCATTGGTAGCCAAGTGGAGCCAGTAAATTTGGACTTGTTTGCTGTGGCCAAACTTGAGACATTTAGTCAGACATGCTGAGGCTCACCATTCCATCACAGGCGTCATTCAACCTACATTTGTACTACTATACCTGCGCACTACTTGCTCTCAGCTCTGTAAATAGTGTTAATTACACTCCCAATGACTGCTAATGAACAACCACTTGAGCTACGGTTTCCTAGAAAAGCGGTGCCGCTATTTTACGGCCGTATTTTGCCGTGATGCGGCGACCGTAATATAACGGCCGTTCATAGGTGTAAAGTTGGCAGTTGTTGTAATGCGTTGCGGTGAACACATGGCTTCTCACACTGTCAGAGTGGACGATCTAGACAACGCATTATTAATAAACTTGGAAGATGAAGAGTCATCGGACGAAGATGGTTCAGAGGAAAGTGAGATGTTTAAAAGTAGATCCACAGAGGGTGCAATGTCAAATAATGATGTACCACATGTGATATTTGGTGATGAAGCTTTCGCTCTGCACGAAAATCTGAAGAAACCCCACCAAAAACAGCAATCTACACGATCCATCGGAAGCATTATATATCCATCCAGCATCTTGAGCTCGAAAGGCAACTGAAAATACTTTTAGAATTTTGTGTAGTTATTTCATAAATTTCTCCTAACCTATTGCTACTGCCCCAGAAACTACAAACAAATTGATTATGTGTGCCTGTATATTGTATAACGTTCAAGGGAAACACAAGTACTTGGTCCAGGTCAAAAACATCTAGATGATGCTCTTCCAGTACCCCCTTTAAGGCACAATGTTTGTTCTGGAATGAATAGCCCTGGCATTCGAGAAACATTTAAAAATTACTTTAACGGGCCAGGTAGTATTGAATGACAACATAATTATGCAGCGCAACATTAATATAGGTATGATATGGCTATATTTCCTTCGTCAAGATTTTACATGACGATATGAGAAGCCACACAGAGACATCTCACTATTGCACCACATCATGTGTGGAGTCAGGGCTGCAGGTCAGTCATTGTTATATATTTTTTTTTTTGAAGTTGATCTCTGGTTTTGTTGGTATTTTTTTGATGGAACCTTTAATTGCAAATTCTATTGTAAGTGCAAATTCTTTATTTAACGTACATATTTGTTAAAAGTAGGTATGAATATCCTGTTTTCCTACAAATATTATGCATATATCACTTTCTCTCTGTGTATAATAAAAAAAACAATATATATTTTCCGTTATTTGCCCACAATTTGCGTGACCACAATGAGTAGTCACGATATTATTCCAAAGATTTCGTTTCAGTAGAGTTTTTCTAAAGTCTTTTCTCTTTAAATTATACAGAGCTTCATTTTTTAAACAAAATTAAGTAACATTTCATCGTCTTTGCCGCTCCACATTGTAAAGTTTTCTTTTTTCAAACTAATAATCAGTGTTTCTACAATGAATCAAAGACACCGCCACCGTAAAAAACGTTCACCAACTAATGGCCGGACGCTACAGCGGCCGGCATCCACCTGGCAGCACAGCGTTAAGCTACATCTATTACGAAATTATTTGGTGGTCCCTTGAATGTTCTCTTATTCGAAAGGCTCACTATGTAGCGCACCGAGCTCATGTGATGTTCACGTCGATGTGACGATACAAAGAGCAAGTGTACCATGACTTTAAGACATTAAACATATTTCAAAAATCCATTCTAACGTTTTAAGGCCCGTTTACACCGGGGCAACGACAGGGTTGAGCAAGCGCTTGACGGGCGCTTGCTGCAGCGCTTGACGCCCACAACTGTTCACACTCATTTTTTGATACACGCGCCTCTCACTCAATTTAGTCGGCATCTAGACACCTGTGAGGATGGATGTGAGTGAAGAAGAGCTGTGAGCAATTATTTTAGGGTGTGCTGCTGTGAAAAGAAAAAAGGTAGGCATCGCAGCATTTGGGTTAAAAATGGTTGCAGAGAAGAGACGAGAGTTGATCAAACCCTCACAATTTCTGAGAATTTTCAGTTGAAAATAAATAGGATTTCTGAAACTAAACAGGACTGCATTCAAAGTCTGCATTGAGTTCAATTGTTATCGAAACATGTGAAGCTGTATTGAAGGATGACTTCTTGAAGGTTGGTGAAACAATTAGTTTTCCATTTCGTTTATTAAATCCTTTCAAAACCATTCCGTTGTTAAATCAATATTTCGTTTCAAAGGTTAGTCACATTTCCAGTTCATTTCAATATAGCAAAATAGAAAAACTTATAAAATGAATAAGTGTAAAATGGTAGAAATTTTTGACATGAAATTTCCATCAAAAAACAAAGATAGACGTAATTCCCAGTATTTGTATTGCAATGTGTACCTAAAACACGTAAGCTACGGTGAAAAGATTATTTCAAATACATAAATGCCACGAGCTTTGTATAGTTCAATTAAGGTTTCTACTAGAGAGTGAGACCATAAAAATGTGGTGCTGCTCTCCATAGTTCAAGCTGAAGCGTAAACGCATAGACTTCCGCACATTACCACGGACAGCAGCCGACCATGGAGCTAGAATATACTGGAGGGAGCATAGCCCGTTTCGATCGGATTCAAATTGGCTGCAAAAGTTGAGAGACCGGGGCATACACAAGGCCCCACACGTGACCACCTCTGAGCCAACCACAGACGCTTGGCTGAAATTGGCTCCTCCTCACCTCCTCTACAACTCTGCCTCCCATTTTCCAAACCAAGATTAGTACTGCACCACTAATCAAATGATGAGGTGTGCGTGCAAGTCGCTCTGTAATTTGTTGTTATATTCAAGGGCCTGTTATCTTTATAGTTTTCAACTGTTAATGTATCTGTGCTAGTAATTCTGATATATATTTCTTGAGAAAACTAAGGTCTGGGTTGAA
Source organism: Platorchestia sp. MABIK (assembly GCA_014220935.1). Classification (NCBI taxonomy): domain Eukaryota; kingdom Metazoa; phylum Arthropoda; class Malacostraca; order Amphipoda; family Talitridae; genus Platorchestia; species Platorchestia sp. MABIK. The sequence continues at coordinate 72,212 of JACJUY010002291.1, read as the reverse complement.
ATGCCCAGGTGCGATGACTCAACAGCTAAGAGAGCATTAAGCGAGCGTGTGCACACTCCACCGTGGTCTGTAGGTAACTGACGTCACAGCGAGAACGCTATTGGTTACCACAGACACGAGAGATATCTCAAAAACTGGTTCTCTTTGCATACGACTATGCTCCCTCCACTATATACTCCCTCCACGCAGCCGACTGAGTGCAGCGCCTGTGTTGCAAGAGGCAGGGCGGCCGTGAATCGCTAGCTGTTCTATCACTCGGATGCCCGCCTGAAGCGCACGTAGCTGCTACACAGAGGGGCGGTGAGGCGCTTGACGCCCGTGTGACACCCCTAGTGTAAACGGGCCTTTAAGATCGCAGGATTTCGACCCCGCCCACCCCTCTCCCTCCACCTCCGAGCAGCTACAGCACCACCTCCGAGCAGCTACAGCATTTTTAGGTTAGGGTAATTTAGGTTAGGTTAAGTTAACTTAAGTTAGGTTAAGTAGGTTAGGTTAAGATAGGTTAGGTTGGGTTAGGGTAGGGTAGCCAAGTTCAGTTAGTTTAAGATTAAGTTAAAAAAGTTACAGAATCCCTGATTTTGAGTGCCGAGATGGAGGGTTTAATGGCCAAACACCAGCGGTCGTTGTCAGAACTTATTACAATGATTTAATGCAGGTTAACTTTGGTATTCCGCTACAGTATCCACTTACTAAGTACTTGAAGTGGTTTTAATGCAGTGATTAATAATAACTGTAAAGCGAACAGATAGGTTAATAAACCTCAGTAGTACTACATAGTTAAAAAATTGGCGCGAATGGCAACTTCATGTAGCAACTCGGAGGTGGAGGGAGAGGGGTGGGCGGGGTCGAAATCCTGCGATATTGGACCCAGTGCTGCCGGTTCTATGTACCCAACTTCCTTGCTGTCATCATAAGATGACTAGTGGCAGAATGTGCACCTGACAACCATCTGAAGCTGCTGTCGAGCTCATCGCATTCGTCAGTCACCCTTTTTCCTTACGTGTTGCGGTAGTGCATGTGCTTCCTCTCTCGGTCAGGTTCCGTTCTTCACTCTTATATCCCTTCAATATAGCGAAAAGAGAGTGTCTAACAGAAGATGAACTTCAAGATGCCTTACAGGAAGTACTAAGTGACGTTGAATCAGATGTTAGTATGAGCAGTGATTCGGACAATAAATCAGTCTCTTCATTCGAAAGTGTATCAAGCAGTTTCGAAGAAAGTGATGTGATAGTTTATCCTGCTGACTGGACGAGTACAGGGAAAGCACGTATGTCATTCGCATTCACTGCCGATCCTGGCGTGAAGTTTGAAGTTGAAGACAAGAACTCAACACTCGAATTCTTCGACAAATTGTTTGATGATGAAGTTTTTGAGTTGATTCCTACAGAAACAAACAGATTCGCTAAGCAAACTATTAGAGCCACAGATCTTGAATCTTTGCCTAAAAAAACACGATTACGGGAGTGATATAACACGTCACTTCAAGAAATGAAGCTTTATGTTGCGTTGCTAATTTTACAAGGAGTTGATTCGAAGAGTGAAACTAGATTTTATTTTGGAAAGCGGGAAAGTGTTCGCAGTTCATTATTTCCGAAAGTGATGAGTTCTCGTAGGTTCAAAATGCTTTCTAAGTTCGTACATTTTGTGGATAATACCAGTTATTCATGCTCTGCAAATGCACCTGGAAGAAAACTTGCTACGATTCAACCTTTGGTTGACATTCTCTTACCGATATTTAGAAACAATCGTGTTCCTGCGAAAATATTGCAATTAATGAGTCCTTACTTGGATGGAAAGGAAGACTCTCATACGTACAATATATTCCATCTAAGAGAAAACGTTTTTTAATAAAAATTTTTGACTTGTGTGAGAGTGCAACTGGCTACATCTGGAACTTTATTGTCTATACCGAAAGTGATACAAAATATAATAAAAAGTATAAAGATTTCCCAGTTACTGCAGAAATTGTTTCTACACTTTGCGCGCCATTGTTCGGTAAAGGTTATTGTTTGTACACGGACAATTTTTACACAAGTCCTAGTATGGCGGATACGCTAGTTAGTAAACAAACTGATTTTGTGGGAACACTAAGGCTGAATCGTAGAGATGTGCCACAAAAAGTGAAAGAAGCGAAACTGAAAAATACCGAGGTTATAGCTGCATTCAAAAATAAAACCATGGTTCTGAAATTGAGAGATAACAGGGACGTTACAGTTCTTAGCACCATTCATGACAATTCGATGGTGAAAACGGTATCAAGGAGAGGATTGGAAACTAAATAACCAAAAGTTCTTGTAGACTACAATGCCAAAATGGGAGGGGTTGATTTATCAGATAGTTTGTTGTGTCACTACACAACAGCAAGGCTTAGATTGAAAAAATTTTATTTGAAAATGTTTAGGCATTTATTAGACATTTCAGTATTGAATACCTACATTTGTTACACAGCTATCGGCGGGACGAAGTCTAGAGTTGATTTTATAATAACTCTCAGTGAAGAATTGATAGAATTGAAAATATAAAATAATCGTTCCAATTCCGTCATCGAGTGCTGGAAGACCAATTGCTATTGCATCAATGCCATCAAGACTAATCGGAAGACATTTTCCGGATTATTTTCCTGGAACAGAACATAGAGCTTATTATGCACAAAGGCGCTGTGCTCAATGCCAAAAGAAAAAAAAATGGGAAAGTCACAAGCGTCTGGTGTCCTGAATGCGTGTTGGACTTAGCATTTCACCCAGTTTTCGATTGTGGCACACTCAACAATAGGTGAGTACACTTTAATTTAGAAACAAATATTTTGCCCTTCAATACTGCCAGTAAATATGTATATATTGCATTGATATTGTGCGAAATGTGCTCACAACGAATGAATGAAACTTGGTGCGGTAAACACGGAAAATCAGCCGCAAGTAGTGACCGCCTGCAAGCGACTGCAAGCAACATCAGCTACGAGTACCAGGTCGCCGCACGCGCATGATTTTCTTGAAACTTGTCATTTTTGCCGTTCCTGCAGATTAGATTATTATTAGTTAGTTTAAGCCTCCCTATCCGCCACAAAGGCAATCCAAAGAGAGGAAGGAGGAAGGCACAATATTGTGTGAAGTTAAGGGAACGTGGAATCTATGCAGAAAGGGCATAGAAACAGTAAGTTGAGAAAGAAGATTCAGAAACAAGATCGAAGTTGGAGAAGAAAGTAGTTGGTAATGAAAAATAGGACAGCAGTAAACCGAAATAAGATGGTCCGTAACAAAACAAAAAACCTATTCTATTTAAACAAAAAGAAGACCTACCTAGCCTTTAACTCGGAACCTCGCATATTCCCCGCCGTTCCTGCATCAGTAAGAGATTGTTTCTCTTCCATCTTGTCCAAAAGAGGTTAGTCAAATACTGCACTTGCCGCCACCGTCTTCAGCCTTTGTTTTCTTTCGTTTCGAAGAGCCCAGGTGGGTAAGTTACGCCGGAATTCAAAAGCACCAAATGGTTGGGGGAAAGCGCTTCCGCATCCGTGGGGTCATCTGAAACTGCGGTCAAGGGATGACCGTTCATGAGTGCTTCTACTCCGCACATCAAAGTGCATAGGTGTTCCTTTGTTAATTTGGCGTGCTGATCATTCAAAAGCGACGTCAGGACTTTCCTGACAGTTCGTATTTCTCTTTCATATGCTCCAACGAAGTTTGAGGCACTAGGAGGATTGAAGATCCAAGAGATGTTTCGTTGCTTCAACCAATTTTCCACCACTGAACTATTCCATCCTTTGATTGATTTTTCTGTTCCTTGTTGCCTGAAACTAAGTTCTTTTCGTTGTCGCTGATGAAGGAGGTTATGTTGCCTCTCCGGCAAAGGAAGCGTACAGATAAATGAATCTGTGGACAGAGAACTTGCAATTTCCAAATGAACGGCGCCGCTGGCCAGACGCGAGAAAATTACTCCGTACCTCTCCCCAGTTTTCCTTCCATAAGCAACGTAGAACGGGTCGAAGAAATCCACGCCCGTGTTGGTGAAAGGAGGAGAGTCTCCACTCACTTGAGCTTCTGGGAGCTGAACATCAGCTGATAACGAGGTTTTGATTAGAGCTTTCGGCACTGAAAGCATTTGTTGACAACCTTGCGAGTCAAGAAATTCGTTCTTACAACCCAGTATCTCTTGCGAATATTAACAAAAATCTCTCACGTCCAAGATGACCAACTGCAACGTGGATGCCTTCAACGGACACTCGCCAACAGAGAAGCTGCAGGGAGAATGATTGGATGTTGCACTGCAAAGCTGAAGTTCGATTGATCTAAGCGCCCGCCGAGTCTTAGTACGCCTTCTGTGTTAAGAAATGCGGTAAGTTTTCTCAACTCAGAACGCTTTTTATGCTTTGTCCTTTACCGAGGAGGGAGATAGACTGAGTAAAATTTCCCCTGTATGAAATTAACAATTCCAATTTCCGCCTTCCTCAGATCGCAGACAGATATGGTGGCATACTCCATGCCTTGACGAGCGCGCAATTCTTTCTTAAGTTTCAACAGCCAAGCTATCCTACATTTCAGTTTACTCGAGCTTGAAACCAAGCTCATTAAAAGATCTATTGAGGACAACACGTCTGTAATGATATTGCATAGTACAACAGATTCTTCTTTTACTTCACTGTCGCCGTCAGGCACCGAAAGATTCAATACTTGCGATGGAAAGTTTTCTTTACCTGACATTAGGAAATCCGGGCTAGACGACCAACACGGCACAAACCAACTGTTTACGCGTACATCCTCTACTGAATGTCGACATCATTTAATTTCATTGGTACATAATACCAATCATCACGAATGGAAAAATTTCTGATGAAACAAACTTTGTGGTCGACGAAGCGGTGAAATCGCTTAATTTTTAATGCAACTGAGTACGGTTAATCTATTTGACCAAAAGTATTCTTTGTCAACAGGAAATTCAAGTTCAGCCTTTAACCTTCGTGGACAACTCTACTCCCAGCTTTGCGTTGCTTAGTTCTATTCTAGGCACAGTTTTAAGCTTCGAATTGCTGAGTGGCGTCAAACGAGACTTGCTTGCAAGTAAGGAACACGACACCGTTGAATCGGAATAGAAAATTTCAGATAAAGGCAGGCTCCGTAAGCCAATTCGCTACCATCTGTAAAAACATGCATTTCTACCTTTTAATGAAACAGTACAAGTTTGAGGCAAAGGGGAAGTACAAACTGTCCCAAGTTCAAGATCTCGTGGTACCATTTATTCCAAGCAAGGGTTGAATACGCGGGTAACTGATCATCCCAGCCCATGTGAGCTGTACATTGCATCTACTGGGTATCGTACACACTACATGGGGCCCACATGCCTCACCCATTGCAGCCTATGTTTTTTTCCCATGGGGGATAAATGGATTTTCGGAAAGTGATCCAATATTGGTTAGACATGGACCAACCACCAGGTGGTCCAGCTGATACCTATCTGGATGCACATGAGCATGAACTGAGTATCGTACACATAATTACGGATCTGTTTTACAGTCTGTTAGCAGTTGTGCACTGAAGCTGAGTTGTAAGATGGATGGTACTAGATGTTGTAGACTTGGAAGACAAGTAATTAAACTACCAGCAATCAAGAGAACGCTGATAAATCTGAGAAGTAAAAATACCTTTTTACATTTATTGCACAAAGTACGATAGATGCTAGTATTTTACGTAGACTTGTGCTTCTCACAGTGGAGAGGAATATAAAAACATGATTTATTGATGGTCACAGGAAAAGTTGTGCAGCAATCTACCCGCGTCTTTACACACATGCATTTATAAGAGGTGGGAGGAATTGAAGTAAAAAAAACTATAACGGGCTTTTCATCACATCAATTTAAGACAACCTACATCTCTAGACATTTAAATACCTTCATCTATTCTAGTCACTTTGGCATGAGAGGCCACTAATTCAGATACTCCCTCACAAAACTGATTTGTCATTAAAAGTAAGCAAGCACAGCGTTGGAATAACATAATGCAGCAGTATTAATTCACTTTGTATGATAAAATAAGTAAATTAAAAAGAAACGTTTAGGCTATCATCTATGTAACCTGCGCAAACCACATCACTGTTTGAACTTAAACATGTATAACGTCAGAGAAACAGCTGAAGTTGAGCTCCTCGTAGATCAATAGATGTTTCCAAACTCTCGTTGGGATCTCTTGGGTAGGTTGCTGAATGTCAGCCCCCCCATTTGCAAAAATTTAATTATTACATTGGAAAGTGCTATAAGGAGCAATGTCTTCATTCCAATAATAATTATTGAATGTAAGCCAATCAAGTTTTTCTCTTGCAAATGAGTATTACAAAAGGGTATCATGAGTGCCGAAGCCCACTCATTGTTGCTGACTTGGTTAGTGAGTAATGTATGATACAAAATTTAATATGGTACCATATATGTCATTCACTAACAGGCACTAACACTAATACTTACCAAAATAACGAAAGCCAAGATTAGATTATAAGTTAGTTTAGGCCGCCCTAACCACACAGCGAAGACGTTCCAAATAGAGAAATAAAGAAGGAACCATCCAGTATGAACACGTACACGAGGAATCTATGCAAAATGTATTTCCCAAACAGGCTATACCAGTGTGATACACTCGTGTGTTGCCATACAGGACTCAATGACAGTAAGTCAGTAAAGAAGTTTAAACAAGACTAAAGTTCAAAAAGGAAGCAGTAGGTGCTGATGAAAAGGATAACGGTGAACTGAAAATAGAGGGTCTTTAACAAAACTAAAAAACACAGTATACTAACAAAAAGCATACCTAACTATCAACTCGAGCCCTAACATTGTCCCCTTAGGAGCGCTTCTTCTCATAGATGCAATAGTTGGTTTCCCCTGAGGGGTACCAAAAATAAAAAAATGAAATGTTAATAGTCTTATTTTCGATGTAAATTAAATCCATCTTCATTCAAGCCACCAAGTTCATTTATTTTGAGTTTGTGAAATCATGAATATTCAAACGCACACCAGCTCACTATGCTTTCAAACACTCATAGAAGATCATAAATTGAGAAATTAGGTAAACTTAGGCCTATTTTGTTCCTTTTGCTAAGGTTTATCAGTCTTCCGTCCGATGAGAACGAGCTGTGGATGTTTACTCACGCATTTTTTTCTGCATCAACATCAGGATAGAAGTAAAATTAATATCCCCGGATAAGCAGCACACTTTTTATGGCTACAAAACCAAGTACCATCTTAACAAATACATTGAGACATAATCAACTCAGCTCTGAACATTTCATTTGAATGCTACTTAATACAATATCAATCAACTTCACCTGGTACAAAGTGCAGCAGATGAATAGATTAGATGTTAGTTTAAGCCTCCCTTAAAGAGGAAGGCACTATTTAGTACGGAGATAAGGGAACGCGGAATCTACGCAGATGAGGCAAAGAAACAATAATTTGAGAAAGAAGCTTATGAAACAGGATGAAAGTTGAAGAAGAAAGTACAGTAGTAGGTGCTGAAAACATGACAAGCGAACCGAAAAAAATTGGCCTTAACATAAACAATTTTAAAATAAATGATACAGCAAAGAAGTATTTTAAAAACATTTAGTTCGAACGTTTCGAGCACTAGGCTCATTCTCAACGAAAAACCGCCTTCCTATTTCGTTGTTGTCCATTTTGCTATTCTCCTTTAGCCTGTCAATATATGAATATTTTCTTTGTGAACCGTGCTTATGTTGTGTCTTTGAATTTGCAGATTTCGTTGAGAAAGAGCCTAGTGCTCGAAACGTTCGAATTTAAATTTTTTTTAAATACATCTTTGATGTATCATTTCTTTTAAAGTTGCTACGCAAACGTGATGCATCTAATCCTAAACAATTTCACTTCAACAGAACAAGGCCTACCTAATTCTAAGCTCAAGCACTCACACAGTTCCTCCCCGGGAGCGGTAATTTCCATAGATAAAATAGTTGTATCCTCCTGAGGGGATTGGCGATCAAAAAAAGTTAAACTAAAGTGAGAGGTGAAATAAATTTGTCGCCGATTTGAATAAAAGTAACCAGTTTTACAATCTGACAATTGATTCAACGAAATGCTCAACAATTGAATCTTGACACTTGCAGCTTTAATCACTACGTCAGTCTCTGCAGCAGCTCCTGAATCATCAGAGGCGGTTGTCCAGTCATAATAACCCCGAGAGTTACCCGCGTAACTCTCATCGGAGTAACTCTCAACAAGATCCGAAAACGCAATTGTGAACACCAAAATTGGCAATACTTGTGCGTATAATTAAAGCTTGGAAAAATGTAATTGAATAAAAATCAGTGGTCAGAAAGAGATTTGTTTATTGTATTTGTATATGTTTGAATTTAAGGGAATAAAGTACAGGTGAATCTTACCGTTTGATGGGCAACATTTTGCTTTATCACTTGTAATACTGTTGATCAGTGTGGGTGAGGAAATAAATCGCATGTTATGGGGCTGTATAATTAACAGTAGAGGTGCACAAGGGCTCTGACATAAAGATATTGACAGCTTTACAAGTTTGGTGTTGTCATTTTATCATGCTGTAGTAACTCCTCTCACTTTACTTTCCTGAGGATGGAAGTGAGGGCAGCATTAAGTCTTAATTTTTTCCTAGAATTGTACATACAAGTTTTCTAGCGTTCAAATAGAATCTAGTTTTTTAGGATATTCGATACCGCTGTTGGAGTGTCTTTTCTATTGTTTTGAATGTAATTCCTCAACAAGAAATTCGGCTAACATCCATGATAATCATCATGCAAACTTCATTAGGTGGCTTTAATAGATTGTTTTGAGCCTAAACACTTTCCAACAGAATAAGTGATGCCTCATATTTTCCTATCAATATTATTGTTCAAATTTCCTCCTAGGTACAGTTCAGTTCGACCTTTAATTTAGTAGATTCACCTTTACTTCGCCATCATTCCGCGGTTTTCTAATCAGTCATCAAACAGCTTTGGGTTGTCGTGTGTAGCCTGACTGTACCTCTCGGAAGTTCGGTCCAGCAGCTCTCGTGACTTATTTGAACGACAGAACGAGCGGTGTGACGGTGTCAGTCCTTGCGGACTCCCTCCAGGGCCTCCACGCGACAGTAATGCGTTGCTAACGCTGCGTCGGTGTACTATACCGGCTTCTCATGGTTCTCAACTTCCTACTCTTATATCTTTCATTTCCGTTTCTTACTTTACTTTTTCTTCTTGAACTTACACTTTATAAGAGATTGGTCTTGCGGCATCTGCCAATTGATGAATTGCTTAAACCAGAGAGGAAGATTCTAAAACTTGTTGCGGTGAAAACCCTATACCTTTCGGAGGCTCTGAAATTACTAACCCTTAAGGTTATTATAATTTAAATCTTTTTGACCAATCTCTCTATTTCCATAATCTCTGACATCTCATCTCGACAACCGAAACATCTGCTGCTGCCTTGCACCATTTTGTTTTGGGCAAGACAATGCTCGTGGTGATAGGCTCGTATGCTTACGGACATTTCACCTTGTTTGCAATATTGGCATTTTGTTCCATAGTACCCAATTCGCTGCATTTGTGAATTTCGTTTTCCTCCATTGCTGCGTGCAGTCAACCTGAGCTGTCATATCAAACGTTACTCGTCCAGCGCTCTGCCCGAACATGGGCCATCTTTGGGGACGCTCAGGTGCGTGAGGTGCGCTGGTTGTGTCTTGACTCATGAGGTCACGTAGTGTAAATTCAAAATTGGAGTAACTTCCTTTCGCTATAAGCGCTTGAAGCAGTGGCTATAAACTAAAATCACTGATCTTTACCGCAATTTTAATCTATTGAATTTTCTTATTTAGGAGTTGAGACCTCGCTGTGGGCTGTCGCGCCTCCTGAGGCTGCTGATGACTCCGTGTGCCCAGCTCGTTTTCTTTTGTTCACCACAACGCAAACATTACCACATCGTCAATGTGAAGTTGGCTAGGAATTACCTCGCACCCAGTTTTCCGTGTCGGATTGCCGCTGCGAGAGCCATACAAAATTGGATGTAACACTTAATTCATCTGCACGGGCATTTAAGGTTGCTGGGCACTGTGCTTTTGTATGACTAACAATTATTGAAATGGTCAACGACCTGTCATATTGTTGAAAGTTAAAATCTTTACTCCTGTTAAGCTTCAGTCTTACTGAATGCTGCTTAAACCGTAATTCTTCGTTGCCGGCTAGGTAAAACGGCCGTGTGTTTGTTACCTTGAGTTGTTTTGTTCGCTGCCTTTTGTAGATTGAAACTGTGGCTGGAGTTTAGATAATTATGTAAAATTACACAATAGCGTCCTGCTAATCTTCGCATGAGGCGCTGAGTGTTTCATAATGCTGTGTGCGCACCGACAGTGTTCATTGAAAGAACTTTGATTCCTTGACGTTTCAATAAATGAGGTGCTACGTCTCTTTTAATTTACCTGTTTGGCTATCAGTGTGCTAGGACTTCAAATAATAACCAAGGGATTTCCCTATGAAAATAATCCACGCAATAAAGAAGTTCATCAAGATGTATTTTGAATCTAGGGTCCAGCTAATCGATAGGTCTTCACTATGGCGATGATTGAGGAAATATGTTTCATGAAATAATGCGCTGTTCTATGTTGAATTAAATTAAATATGGATAAGGAATAAATGAAAGCGTAGCGACTCATCAAAATTTACTGTTGAAATAATTGGAGAATTAACAACGGTTGGTAAAGAGCTACCGATTGAAAATAGAGAAGAAATGGAAGCATAGTACAATCATGGCAGTCGATCCTCAAGTTATGAATCTCTATGAAAACCTCAACATTAATAAACGAAATCAGTCCACGTTATTTACATCTTGAAACGAGCATAGCGTTAGTTGTCCAGCCGAGACTAATATTTATTCATTTGAGGGCCGAGTAAGATGATACATAACTCGAGGATGGACTGTAACTGGAAATGCGGATGAAAATCAGTGCAATTTTTGTTTCAGATACTTTGCGCCCTATAAATTTGAGAAGAACCTTATATGAACAGAATAATTAACGCTGGGCCTAGTTAGTACCATTATTAATTCAAGAGTCTATTCACAAGAAAGGCAATCTAGCGAGATTTAATAAATGGGATTTTTAGGATGGACAATTGAACATAATTAGGTACATCACGTTTGCGTAGCAACTTTAAAAGGAATGATACAGCAAAGAAGTATTGTAAAAACATTTAGTTCGAACGTTTCGATTACCAGGCTCTTTCTCAAAGAGATTTGCGAAATACAAAGACACAACAGAAGTACAGTTCACAAAGATAAAAAAAAATTCATATACTGACAGGCTAAAGGAGAAAAGCAAAATGGACAGCAATGAAATAGGAAGGCGGTGGTCAAGGTTTCTAACGCTTACTACGCTGCCGCTTGTCAGAAACACGGACAAAAGTTAGCGGTTTACAATTTTTAGCTGATCTGAGCTCTGCATGTCATTTAACGGAGGTTTTAACTTGTGTATATACAATGACTCTAATACTCGGAGGTCAAAACTTGCTGAACATGAATCCAGTATTTTAAATTGATCACTGTTAATGACTTGATCACATGAGGCCTTGCAGTGCTCCCTTTTGCTAGAATGAGACGGAGAACCTAATATCCGACCAGTACGATGACTCCGTCCAGCATGCTCGGCTATCCGTATACAGTGCTCGCTGGGTTGAACCAACGTACTGAGATGCACAGCGGAAATCATAGACGACGGAAGATCGCATGCTTCTAGGGAGTAAATCTTTGAATCGAAAAAACGAACTAATCGTTCGTTTATTAACCAATATAATGCGTAAGGAAATTTCAGGATAATATTTAGAAATGAGATTAGTGAGTTCTAGTTTTAATTTTTCTGACTGATAACACAATAGACTTGAGCTGTTTGATTTGAAGCAGGAGAAGGGTCATAAACATTCATTCAGTTCATTTATTAAAATACTTCTTTGCTGTATCATTCCAATTAAACATAGTTACGCATGAAGTGTTTTCTTACAGAGGATACTCTGCGCATTGTAACAGCAATTTTTAAAAAGGACAAAGAAGATATAGCGAAGTGTGCATCAAAACTGAAAGAATGAATGTGAACAGAAATGATTGGCCTTAGGGACTTTCTATCTTCCAATACAAAAGTACACTTGAGGGTGCCAGTCTATAAAATAAGACGATCAAACCAAATCAAAGGTAGTTCGTTACCATACGCTTGAGTATGCATGTATATACCCATATTTCGAAATAAAATGCGGACTTCCCTCCGTGATTTTCTTCGCTCGAAATGCAGTAACGAATTTGAAACGCTGCATTTCCCTCTAGTAGTAAAAAATATTTCGATATGATTTAACGAAGTATTTACTTCTTACTATTTCTTAGGTGACATCACAGCACCGGTCCTCTCATAATTATAATACATGGTAACGAATGAAAATGATCAGAGCACAGTTCCTCTAACTTTTGCTGTGACGCTTTGTATTCATAGTTCAAATGCTACAGAAAATGATTCTGTTTAAAATTACGACTAAAAATAACGCATACATAAATTTACAGCCAAGCCACCAAGTTGACGTTGAAATAGGTTAAAATAATTCATAGTTTAAACCAATCTAACGGAAAATTTCTGAACAGGAAATTTGTTATAAACATTTGTACTCAATACAAAGTAATTTCTGGATAAATTAATAATACATTCTACTAAATACTAGGCGTTGCAGTAAATTTTCTTTATTGCATTGTCGGTGCAGAATAATAAAGGCAAAAACGCAAAGCATCCTTCCCTTCCTAAGCGAACACCACGTATCGTTTAACAGAATGAATCACAGCAATTTTCCTCGCTAAATTGTTTCAAAATAAACACTTGCTGTAATGCTTCGTCTTTTAACAGCGATTCTGAATTTAAAGCTGCATTGTCATAATTACACCTCTTCAAAGCAAATTTCTGTTCATAAAATTACGACAAATTGCAAAAATGCCATCACACAATTATTCTACTTAATTTACGGCTAACTAAAATGAAAGCAAGTTTGTGATTATTTGCATGCATTGCAGTGAAATGGAAGAAATGTGGCAGTAGCGGCTGTAACTTCTACTTAAAAAAATGCTATTAATCACAGCAAATGTTGAAATCAACGATGTAGAAATCAAATATCAGTTTAATGAATTTACTTAAGTAAGTTCTTCTTACAATTGCGGTGCTTGAAAACGAGTGGAAAACAACAAATATGCCCAGCCGAAAAATTTCATGATGGAAATTTAATCACTCGCTCTCATTTCTTTTTCGTTTTTGACGTTTGCTCGCACCGGACATATGCATCACCATTCGTTCCATTAATGAATAAAATTTGGCCGGATCTTTTGCTTGACGCTCAAAATCCCTATCAAAGATCTCAATTACCTTCTGCTGACGAGCAGCTTGGCCCACTAAATTATTTCTTAAAAATATTGTGTGTCGCGTGAGCTGCAAAGATTTTTTCTAATTCAATTTTTCCGAGGCAGTTGAGGTCTGTTCAGGCTAATTTTCTCCGTCGTTAGCGTCAGTCACCTCCACCTCCACCAGTTCTTGGGAGCAGACGATGGCACTCCTGCTGGTGAGCCAGATGCAGATGACGTCGATGCCACTGGCATTGAGGTTTCAGCAGATGATGCAACAATTAGCGAAGGCATTAAGATGCAAAAGCTTTTCACCTGGCCTTCCGTCCATGACGGCAAATTCTGGAATTTCATGTGTACACGTGATTATTCAAAGATCTTTGGCCTACAATAAAAGAAGTTTGTTTTACGACTTCGGTTCCCGGCCGATGCTCCATGTATGGTAATTTTTAGGAGGAAATGAAATACGAACAACCAACAGCAGATATATTGGAGTTTCATGACGACATCGTTGTTCAATTTGGGGAATTTACGATTTAGAGAATTAATTTACTTGTTCAGTGAAAGGATCGACGCATCCTGGAATAGAAAGACAAAACTAAGTATAAGTGAACCAAGCTAATCGAATTGAACTATGTTTCAGTTATAGGCACGTTGCTTTGTTCAAGAACAGGAATCTCCATCTGCTCACCCTAAAGATAATGAAGGCTAGTACATATAACCAATCGTGCACGCCGACGCTGGGCCTCCATTACCCGCAAGGAAGATTTTACCAAGCGCCACCGAAGAAGTAGAGATGCGCCACGTATTCTTATCTGAACAACGTTTAGGTTAAATGTTACGTTTTACTAGAACACGTTAAGGTTTTATATAGCATGCTTTTAGTTCAAGAAAGGTATAGCAGTATAAACAAAATTTAGTTCCTTTGCAACAGCCTAATTTACGTACCTATTTGTCGTCTTCAAAAGGGACCATAAATAAGAGCCTCTGTGAAGCTTTATAAAAAGAGGAAAATAGAGTAAGAAATAGTTCCACTCTAATTTACCAAGTAGACAGTTAACTGGTTAGGAAGCATGTAAAAAAGCATGGCTTAATTTAAATTAGTTGAGGACATCGCCTCGGTTGAGTTACTCCGCTTTCAAGCAGCCAGTAGTTTTAGGGTTATTTTAAAGTTTAAATTCTGCGTATAGCAGCCGTAAGGTTACTCTTACTCTGTCACACGGGCAGCCAGAGGGTCACAGTCAACTCCTCTACTTTAATTTAATTAATCAACTCGAGTTTTAATATAAACGATTAAAACCGGCATTAAGCCATACTCACGAACAAACTAAAGAGTGGAACAAAAGAGGCGCAAACATGCAAAGTTATAACTCAATAGAACGAAATCACATTCACACAAACTAAAGTTAACACTTTCACTGCCTAATGGGCCACATGTGTACCGACTGTCAGATTTCATTATTGCGTTTCGGTACATCCGTGTACCGAATGGCAGATTTTATTATGTTGTGAAGAAATGATTATTATTTGCAATATAGTTATTTTTTTCCAATTCTAAGGGTTGGCATCGGTAACTGAAACCTTATAGGAAGAATAACACATATTTATAAACTAACATTGTACTTATAAAAGCAAGTTGTAGGTACAAATATTCAACATTTCCTTTATTACGCCGATGCGTTTTATTTATGAGCATTTTCATGATAAAAACCTATTTTGAAATTGAGAACAGTATCTTTTGCGAAGAAATCATACGATGTAGTGAAACAAGTCTCAAGTATTCGACCAGTACAAAGACTTCGACCAGTACAAAGCCGTCTCCGGTTTATCCACGAGTCCCATGTATGTGATGATAGCAATAAACTTTTTGATTTCATCAGAATTCGTTTCTTTCCACGAAGCCAGGCGAGATCTTCGAGTGACTGGCTGCTTCTATGGTGTCAAGCAATTCCTCTGTGACAAACAGTTCATAATAATTTATTGAAAAGATATCCCCGTCTTCGTTTTTTGGAACATCAACACGAAGTTTTTCAACTAGGCTGAAATCAAACTGCCTCTGCTTAGTGGTCACTTCTTGCCATGTATTGGGTGGAATTGTAGCAGTTCTGCCTTGATTTATGTTTTGCATATTTGCTTGTGCTTCAATCACTTCTTCGTCATCACTGATTTCTTCTGATGCGCTGTCTTCGCTGTCTGTACTTTCTGAATTTTCTATGGCAAACTCTTTGCCGGGAGAATCACTTTCTTGGAATTCATCATCTGATGATGGTGGCTCATGACGCAGTTTTTTACAATAAAACGCAGAAGTCTCCATTACTGTATGGGTAGAATAAATATTAAGACCATTCATTTATGTCATTTTGCCATTTACCTAATACAACACGTTTTATCAGCAGAAGAAATAAATTCGAAACAAACCTCACCTCAAAATCTCAGTTACGTCACTAAAATATTCATTCTTATTACATGAATGCGTATGGAGTCACATATGGCTCAATAAATGCTTGGTACACCGATGGTACAATACGCAATATAAATATAGTGGCCTTTCCTACTTGCGTATTGAACCATATCTGTACCAAGTTTTTTATCATACAGACGTAAAGCTAAAGAGACCAAAGCAACACTCACCTCCTATCCTCACTGTATCTTGCCCCCAAACTGAACCTGAAAGCGCGGGAACACTTCCGCAACAAAGGAATACCCGCTATATCACGAAACGCAGTGAACGTGTTAAAGCGGAAAAGAAGAAAATTCAAGAAAATGAACTTAATGTGCTAACAAAAGAGCTCTCAAAACGAATCTGGTGCAGCCTGCGCAAGAACCTCCTATGACACCTTCAATCGCAGGTGCAAACAATTGACTGCTTTCAAGCGCACGCTAAATTTTTCAGTTCAAACTTTAAGGTCACGGTTCAAGGATTAAATTTTTAATAATAGATCTATTACATATTAGTAATTTCCTTTCTCTTGACGACCACATGTAAGATGGACTTGATGCAGAGACGCCTCCAAAGTTTTGAGGAAATATTTCGGGCAGAAAGACGAACACCTACTTGACATAAGAGACGCCAATACAAACACCATCTCAATTCGTGGCTGGCGCTGTTGTGCTAAGCCACCATGTGGAAAGAGGCAAAATCGCACTCAAAACAAATAATCGATAAGTACAGCGAAACTTGCATTCAATGACAAGAAGAAGCGCTATGTTATGAATGAACTAGCTTCAATGCCTCAAAAAAAAAAAAAATGAGTTAAGAGCAGGAAAAATATCGTAATTTCACCGAAAAAATAATTATAGGAACACAATGACCCCAGATGTGCAATTTAAATTTTACATCAGCATTAAGTACATCGCCTTTGAACAAATGCAATTTTTATTATTTGGATAAGGATGGTTAATAACAGTAATGAGAGCACAATACGTGTATATTAAAATTAAGTGCATTGCTTTCTGCTCCTTGAGTCAAATCTATCGATCTCTCTGTATCCACATTCAACAAGCTGCAGTACCAAAAAGTAATTGATGCTATGCGTAGTGGGAGTAATTAGACCACTGTTCCTCTGGCGTAACAACAAATAACACACCTTTAGAGGATTGAAGGCTCTGGGGGTCATGATCCAACTGCTGGGAATCGCCCTCATGCTGTGACTGCAGCTCCTGCGATGCTGGCAGGACCTCGTGTGCAAGAAGACTTTCTTCCAACAGAACAGATCCTGGTGGTGTACTTTTTGATAATAATTGATGTTAAATATAAACAATAGAAATCAATTAAGTTTATATCAATCCTAATAGCATGAAGTTGGCTCCTAAGAAAAGAAGTAAATTGGGAATTCGACAGTGCAGTGAATTTGAGGGTAAAAAGGGCAATAGCAGAGTAGTACTACAATCCAAAGACCATGTTCTTTCATTTTTATTACTAGAACGAGGCACAAACTGAACAAACAAACTGAAGAATATAAAAACAAGAACAATATTTCATTGGAAAAGTACTTGAATAAAAATGTTTTACAACTCCGGACAATGATAAGTAATTGAGCCAACGAGAGGTTTGATTGAAACATGTTGGAGGAGCATGCTTGTTCAGGCGAGGGCTTATAAAGATCATTTGAATGCGTAAATTGGACCTGTTTCTTCTATTTGGGACGCCAAGGTGAAACGTAGTGTGATGAAAAAAACATATTTTAGCAACTTGACCTTATAAAGACTGAAATATAGTGACATGGAAACAGAGATGTGAAAAAGCATGAAGGTTTTCTGTTTCTATCTCAGTGATAGTATGATGTAAATCATTCAAATATCTTTTAAAACCATAGGTATCCATCCAATGCTATTACACAAGTTGAATTACCAATCGGATTTAAACAGTTCTCTTAATAGTGACAGGGTGCAGCTCAATGAAACAATAAATTAATGAATGAATTGCGAAATTTAATATCAATCCCATTGCCAGTGGATGTCAATCACACAGTACAGGTCTTCAGTACTGAAAAAAAAACATTTAATAGCAACAAAAAACATGGTTTACTTCATAAAATCCACACGATTTCTCTACAGTTTGTACCATCAAATCTATAAGGGATAAGATAGAATTACAGATGAGAATCATCTATTTTTTTAAGGGACATTGATCATAACACTCACAATCAGCATACATCACATCATATAAAAGGAATAGTATAAATCCCGAAAACTTACTAAATTTACATGATTTTCTGTACGACACTTCCCTCCATCCTAGTCATCTTAAAAACAGTGCACAACACACCTTGGTTAAATACATGCATAAATGAGGTAAAATCGTAATCAAGTCTGACCCTCAGACTACAAAAAATGAACACAAGCAAAAAAAATGAACACAAGAACACATCAACTCTACTCAATCCATGCAACAAAACTCTTGGCTGTACAGCATGTTAGGCTTTTACCCTGCAGTGCTGAGTCTGAAGCTGCCCAGATATTCCCTGTTCCTCAGTAGTGGAGAGTGTGTAACCCTTTGCTGCACGAGTTTCTTTCAGTTTGTTAGATGAATATGCTGTAGATTCCTCTGGAAATTGAAATAATTAAACTTAGATTGACTGAGATTTAGGAGGAAAAGGAATACTCAAGCCAGATACTAATTAATACGTCTATGCTGATGCTGATAGAGACCTACTCACTTGCACTACTGTAGAAGAGAGAAGTGCATAAGTTCACTTTAATTTATATTATTTTATAGTATACAACTATTGAGCATTTAAAAGATGAAATTCGTTTTCTCTAATTCTATATATGATCAAGATCCTTCAATGCTCATGCATCAAAAGTGGACTCATTCTCAGAAGCTGATGCAAACAAAATTAATAAACTCTCAAAATGGTGACCCATAAAGGATAGGTTTGAAATGCTCCCATTATAAATATTAATATTGACTTACTATTAATATATCTCTTAATTTTATTTAATTATTCTTCTCATCTGGTCTTCAAGACAACTGTTTAACTGAAATAAGTGATGACTTCAGCCCAATTATGCCACACCTGCTCAATATTGAGGCCCTTGCCTTCATCATAATAAATAATTTGTATCACTTCTGACATGAAACTAACAAGCTTTTCACTTGAAGAGCAATACTTTTCCAAAACCGCATCAATGAAATTTTTCCCTCATCCAGATATCTTACCTAACAAATAAACTTAAAAATATCCACTTGCCCCTTGTTTTACGCCTTACTATAAAGATATCAATATTCATATCTCAATCCTAATTTAGTTACAATGTAAGCTTAACTAGATTTTATTGTAAGTGAAACTGTCGACAATGTGTACCATCAATTGCATTTCAACAAAATATTTTCATAAAACTATATTCATATAGCTAGTTACACATGCATACTCACATTATCTATTTTGAGAGAAGAATGAACGGTAAATAAGAAAATACTTTTATCTAGTACCACAACAATCCAAACAAATATGATAGAGTTAGTTCAGCAATAACTTAGTGAAAAACTTCAAACAATTTATTTACCACGAGTGATACAGCAATAGATTATATCTCAAGTCAAGTACAATGGACATATTTGAGTAGAGCTACTTGTGGACCCGATTACGTTCAGCGACTTCTAGGGCATATTTAAAACAATTCACGCACTTCATTCATATAAAAAGAGCGTAAATAAAGATGAAACTTACCAAAGTTATACTATTACCTACATGATAAGTTTATGTATTGTTTTACTTCTCAGTATCATTGTCAATGGTCTACGACCAAAGAAAAAAGGAAACAACGCTAAGAACTGGAAGAGGCGATTGGCCAGCGTTCTTTCCATAAAAGTTTTAAAAGAACCACACAAGCTGAAGATGCTAAAATAGTCTATAGTCTGCGAGAATATCAAAACGTCTATACCTTCCAAAAGCATCGACTTGTCAGGACGCTTTCGATACGACGCGGACATGCCGACAGAAAATGCGAAGAAGATCGACTTATAATTTTATGTTATATTTCTTCATTTTAATATTGTCTAAAAGGGAATTTTGGTATAACAATATTTATAGAATAAATTATCAATGTATTTGAATTTTTTAGGAAATAGCTCCCGTTAATATTTTAGCATTTCAATTTCATAATTAATAGTTAGCATCTCGCGAGGGAATGATGTGACGGTTGCCTTCAAAGGACGAGGGAGTTAGGTGCGAGGATCCGGGGCGAATACATCTGAGGGAGTGGGGCACGCGCGAACGTTAATCGCGTCGGTTCGGTTAGGATCGAGGGCATATATTACGTCACTAGCAAACTTCGGCTAAACTACGAATCCTATCACGCCCTCTTCAATATCAATAATCAACTTAAACGCGCCCTCTCTCATCTGTAGGTGACGACCGTGCCCTAGAACACAAGCCTCGACCGTCAACTGTCAACCATGTCGCTAAGATGGCGGTCCGATTACGAGGAGTCAGCCCGTCAACAATCGCCCACGCATTAGAGGAGAATTCCCGCATTCTGTGTCTTGGTCGAGCGGTCTCTTGAATTCATCATGCCTTTAAGTATGTAGGATGCGTAATCAAACCTGCAGTCGATACCATTCAGATAAATGCCTCTTCATTAGAAATGCCTTTTATTTACCCTCTTAGCAGAGAAGTGAGATCGAGAGAAAGAGAGATGATTATTTGAACTTAATGATGATGAGATGCACGTTAATAATTGCTTTGTATAGCTCGTGCTCACGCTTACCTTACCGAAATTAATGATAAATACCAGGTCACGAGCAAATTAACTAACATCACGTTATCCATGTAATCCATTTAACGTAAATAATAAATTCTCCCATTGTGAGTGGTGGCAGCTAATATTTTACTTTATCATGTTTAATGAAGAATAAATACTAGTAAAATAGAAGAAAGTGACGAATGGAAAAGTCACGACCATTAAACGACGTAAAGATCTCACGCATGGAGCAACCATTACAGTATAATGAGAAATACTTGTATTGTGATGATAATTAATTGCCCTTAGCCTGGCATCAAAAACACTGTTGTGTACCTATTTACTGCAAATTTAAAGTAATTTTTCATTTTAATGCCACAAAATTTACACAATATGCTAAAACAACAAAAATCATAAATAAAAGTGCCAAGATACACGTCTTAAATCTCATTATTTATTTAGGAAAGTCAATAAATAAGAATTTCTGAACGTTTCGACCTCCAGGGTCATTATCAACCTGAAAACAAGTAGAAAAAACTAGTCAAGACTCAAATTTACATCGATCATGAAAGAAGAAAGCAAAAACAAACAAAAAAAACATGAAAGAAACTAAATTAAAATGTTCAGTATTAAAATTACGTTAGTAGTAGAGGAAAGGCAGATTGCAAATCATTTAAAACAGGTTTTTCTTTCAAAATGTGGAGAGATTCTAAAATGCGGAGGTTTATTTGGTTTGATGCAGTGGAAATTACTTTAAAATCACCTAATCTAACAGGAATGTCGCACTTCTCTGCATGAGAGCGGACTGAGGAGTGGGAAGGTGTGGAGAGTAACTGATTAGTTCTGGAACTCCTGCCGGCATGCTCTGCAACACGAATACCAAGGGCTCGAGTGGTCGAGCCCACGTACTCAGACGCACACTGTGCGCAACAATATTTGTAAATCACGGATGAGAGCATACCTTTAGGAGTTTTCTCTTTATAATTGAAAAATGATTCTATTTTATACGTATTGACTAATATTAATTTGAAATCAATCTGCGGAAAATGTTTTGAAACAGGAATGACAAGGTCTTTTTTAAGTCTCTCCGATTGGTGACCGAAGAACGGAAACAAGAAAAATAGTTCCTTTTCAGGAGCGGTAGCTAAAAAGACATCGGTAAAAAATTTTTTGTTCAAAAAGTTCTTAACACATGAATCAACTAGTGGTGAAGGAAAGCCATTATTGCTAAAAAAAAAACTTCAAAAATTCAAATTCCTTATGCACAGCTTCAAATGAAGAATACACACGATAGGCCCTAGACAGCAATGTTTTGATGCTATTTAATTTGAAGGAGAATGTACAAAAACTGAAGAAACCAATTCCTAACCCGGTAAATGTTTGCTTACGGAAAACAGAACTTTGAAACCTACCCTCTTTGCGGGTTATAGTTGCGTCTTAAAATGAGAGACAATTATTCTGTTCGGACTCCATAGTAAATTTGATGTTAGGGTGACGCGAATTCAAAAATTCTAAAAATAAATTGCAATGAGAACTATTCCTAAACAGCAAAAAAGTATCATCAATATTACGTTTATAAAACACAGGCTTAAAATCTACAGGACAAGAATCTAACCAGCGCTCTTCATGATAACACATAAAAATATTTGCAAAGGTAGGTCCCACTGGAAGACCAATTCCTAATCCTTCTATTTGCTGACAAAATTTATTGTCAAAGATGAAAAACGAATTTAAGACGGAAAGTTGAAGTAGAGATTTTAACAACGATTTGGTTAGGCCAATGACGGAATCTACACTTGTAGTTTCATGTAGCGGTATGTTGTTAAAAAGACTTCCTACATCAAAATAAACCATAAACAATTTGTCGGCGTTTTCTAAAGACGTTACTTCATCGACGAAGGATTACGAATTTAACACAGTATAAGTATTACATGTAAACGGAGTTAAAATAGGGACTAGGAACTTTGCAATGTTCCTAAGAACTTTCCAATGTTCTGTTTTCCGTAAGCAAACATTTACCGGGTTAGGAATTATTTTTTTCAGTTTTTGTACATTCTCCTTCAAATTAAATAACATCAAAACATTGTTGCCTAGGGCCTATCGTGTGTGTTCTTCATTTGAAGCTGTGCATAAGGAATTTGAATTTTCGAAGTTTATTTTAGCAATAATGTCTTTCCTTCACCACTAGTTGATTCTTGTTTTAAGAACTTTTTGAACAAAAATTTTTTTACCAATGTCTCTTCACCTACCGCTTCTAAAAAGGAACTATTTTTCTCGTTTCCGTTCTTCGGTCACCAATCGGAGAGACTTGGAAAAGACCTTGTCATTCTTCTTTCGAAACATTTTCCGCAGATTGATTTCAAATTAATATTAGTCAATACGCATAAAATAGGATCATTTTTCAATTATAGAGATAAAACTCCTAAAGGTATTCTCTCATCCGTGATTTACAAATATAGTTGCGCACAGTGTGCGTCTGAGTACGTGGGCTCGACCACTCGAGCCCTTAGTATTCGTGTTGCAGAGCATGCCGGCAGGAGTTTCAGAACTAATCAGTTACTCTCCACACCTTCCCACTCCTCAGTCCGCTCTCATGCAGTGAAGTGCGACATTCCTGTTAGATTAGGTGATTTTAGAGTAATTTCCGCTGCATCAAACCAAATAAACCTTCGCATTTTAGACTCTCTCCCCATTTTGAAAGAAAAACCTGTTTTAAATGATATGCAATCTGCTTTTCCTCTACTACTAACGTAATTTTAATAATGAACATTTTAATTTAGTTTCTTTCATGTTTTTTTTTGTTCGTTTTTGCTTTCTTCTTTCATGATTGATGTAAATTTGAGTCTTGACTAGTTTTTTCTACTTGTTTTCAAGTTGATAATGACCCTGGAGGTCGAAACGTTCAGAAATTTTTATTCATTGACTTTCCTAAATAAATAATGAGATTTAAGACTTGTATCTTGGCACTTCTATTTATAATTCGAATATGCAGAAAGCAAACCACTTATATATTTCCAAAAACAAAAATTATACATACATCTCTTAATTTTATCCTATTTGATCACTTATTGTCAAGTAAAGAAAAAAATATCCCTCTTCATTAGCAAAAGCCCACCAAAAACTGTTAGTGAACATTAGTGACGTCATAACCCAACCCGGTAATAACCCATTTCAAAACGAGGTTCCTGAAAAAGTTACTCGGGTGACACTAACCAGTGTTTCTAGCAGGGTTGCGGAGTCGGAGTTGCATGTTTTAGGGTGTAGTTGGAGTCGCTTTTCTGAGTGTGATGGAGTCGGAATCGCTTTTTCAGAATGTGGTGGATTCGGAGTCGGGACCGTTCATTCGGATTTGGTGGAGTCGAATTTAGAGTCGCTTTTTTTGGTATCTATGATTGGAATTTTTGCTTAAAATTATTTATAATTGTTTAAAACCGAAATTAAACAAAACTCAGTTAAAATGCTTTGCTGAAAACCAAAAAATTCACAATGTTTTGTTGATTATTTTGATCGAGGTTCGAAACAGCGTATTTATACCTATTACCTGACACTGTTATTGATATCTAATTGTGGGTCCGCACACATGCACAGTTAGCGACGAAATTATTGGTACCCACTCGTCTTTCAAAACTTTCTAAAATTACACAAAAACTACTGTTATCACAGGCATAAGATTTTCACAGGGTGTGAAGCACACATTAGCGACGATAATACGGAGTTTCTAGAACAAAATATTATTTTTGAAAGATTTGACAAGCTGAGATTCAGAAATACGGTGAGACAAAATTATTCACACAGTGAGTTCACTTTATTGAGGTGAATCTACCATTTGAGTACATTTTTAATAATCAAGGCGTGCCCTTTCATCTTCATAACATTTAAAAGCCTTTTTATTATAGTTTTTGACACGCTTTTCCTTAGTTTCAGATGAAATATTTCTCCATTCTTCAATGGCGATGCGGTTCAATTCCTGAAGATTTCTTGGAGCTCTCTTGTTGATGTTAACTTTTAATTCCTGAAACAGATTTTCAATGGGATTGAGATCAGGACTCATCCAAGGCCATGGCAGCACATTTATCTTATTTCTTTGGAGCCAGCTAGTTGAAAACTTGGCCGTATGCTTTGGGTCATTGTCTTGTTGAAATACCCACTGTCTTCCAAGTCCCAAACTATTAGCTGATACCTTCAGGTTTTCGTCCAAAATAGAAATATAGTCATCAGAGTTCATCTTCTCTACAATTGCAACCAATTTTCCAGTACCCGATGCAGCAAAACAACTCCAAAACATCAGTGATCCACCTCCGTGTTTAACTGTTGACAGTGTTCTTCGGCAGGAAAGCTTCGCCATTTTTACGCCAAACTTTCTTCACGTCATTGTGCCCAAAAAACACGATTTTGGTTTCGTCCCTCCATAATACTCTCTCCGAGAAGCCTGTGTCTATATCCAAGTGTGACTTTGCAAAGTTCAAGCGAGCAGCAACATGACATGGTTTGTGGAGTGGAGTCCTTCGAGGTCAGCGCCCGTGTTCAGACAGCGCTGGATTGTGCGATTGCTTACGCTAGTTCCCTGAGCGTTCAATCTCTCGTTAATGTCGTTTACACCTTTTTTACTTCAAATTAATCCAAGTCAAGTTTAATTTAATCCAAGTCAAGTTCAAATTAACCCAAGTCAAATTAAAATTAATTCAACCCTAAGTTGAGTTAAAAATTGACATAATCATTTGTCAATTCGAACTTTTTTGTGTTAAGGATGTATCTACTGGATGTGATGAGCAAGAAAAACGTTTTTTTCTTTCAGCAAGGAATACATAAAATTTCTGCAATCTAAAAAAAGCTGTCGTAAAATGAGGTAAGTATCCAGCATTAGGAGGCACAGTGTGATTCATAACTTTGAGCAGAGTAACAGATCGAAGTCAACTATAAAAATTTCGTATCATACTACACATTAAAGTTGTTTTACAATTCTACTTTAATTGCAGAATGCATTCATTCAAATATTTATATTCATAGGCAATTTTATGTTACACATACGCATAGTAGTATCGAGGATTTATTTACACTCATATTGAGATTAGTATGCGTGAAATTCCACTTTATCACATATATAAAATCCTATATGCATGCAAATACATAAAATTACCATTGGACGATTTAAAAAAAATGCTCCAACGAAGTCTGTTCTTGCTTATTCAAACGATTTTTGTAAAAACAAGTTACAATGTGTTTCTTCGACAGAGGTGATATATACGCCTGGGCCTATTCATTTGAAGGAATGGCACAATTTTCATTGCTAATGCTGGATTGTACATGTGTAGTAATGTACTCATACAAATTGTAATGAAATGGTGTCGTACATAAGTACTCAGTGAATTGCATTTGCCTATTTCTTTTAAATGTTAAATCTACACATCGTCCAAAGGTAATCTTTTATAGTTGCATGCATATAGGATTTCATTTAGGTGATTAAGTGAAATTTCACGCAAATAAATCTCTATATGAGTGTATATAAATCCTCGATACTACTATGTGTATGTGTAATATAAAATTACCTTTGAACATAAATATTTGAAAAGATCCATACTGCCATCAATTTAGAATCTTAAAATTTTTAATGCGTAGTATGATACAAAGTTTTTATAATTGACTTCTATCTGTTACTCCGCTCAAAGATCTGAATCACACTCTGCTTCCTGATACTGGGTATGTACCACATTTTACTACAACTTATTTTTATATTGCAGAAATTATTTGTATTCCTTGCTGAAAGGAAAAACGTTTTCCTGCTCATCACATCCAATAGACACATATTTAACAAAAAACGCTTCAATTAACGAGTGATTATATAAATTCTTAACTTAACTAAGGGTTGGATTAATTTGAACTTGACTTGGATTAATTTGAACTTGAGTTGGATTAAATTGAACTTGACTTGGATTAAATTGAACTTGACTTGGGTTAAATTGAACTTGACTTGGATTAAATTGAACTGGACTCGGATTATTTTGAACTTGACTTGGATTATTTTGAACTTGACTTGGATTAATTTGAGCTTGACTTGGATTAAATTGAACTTGACTTGGATTAAATTGAACTGGACTCGGATTATTTTGAACTTGACTTGGATTAATTTGAACTTGACTTGGATTAATTTGAACTTGACTTGGATTAATTTGAACTTGACTTGGATTAAATTGAACTTGACTTGGATTAAATTGAACTTGACGTGGATTAATTTGAAGTGAAAATGGTTTCGAGAAGTTCTCACCGAGAGTTTTTGTTTCTGGCCACACCCAGGCAACGTTTCTACAGTACCAAACTTAGCAAACTTTTTTATAACAGATTATACTGAAGATCTTAGGATGCTTAAACGCTTAGATATGCCAGCATAACTATTTACAGCTCTGTGGCAGTCAACAATCTCCTGTCTGAGGTCCACAATGAGTTCCTTAGATATACCCATCGTGGCGCTAGTGTAGGAATGACAAAGTTCTACTCCTCTGGCTCCCCGTTAGCTTTGGTACAATTTTCTGGAATGACTTCACATCTAAAATGTTCAAGAGCATTTAGACACAATTTTTCAATAAAACATGTAAAACGGTAAATACTTCTAAATGAAATGTAGTGTTCTCAATTGTTTGAATAATTTTGTCGTACCACGTTTCTGAAGTTCCGGTTGTCAAATCTTTCAAAAATAATGTTTTGTTCTGGAAACTTCGTATTATTGTCACTAATATGTGCTTCACACCCTGTGAAAACCTTATGCCTGTGGCAACAATGTTTTTTGAGTAATTCTAGAAAGTTTTGAAAGACAAAGGGTGTACGAATTATTTCGTCGCTAACTGTACATGAGATGCCTACGAGTGTGAAATGTAATTTTCACACAGGAGCTATAATGCATATTTTACAGTTAAAAAGCCAGAAATAGTAATTGAAAGCATCGCAAATTCATTCTGTTTATTTCTGTTTCGTTCATTTCCCTTTTAATAATTACATAGGATGTAGAAACTAGTAGTAAATGTGTTACAAGTTACTTGCAGAACAGCTCAGCTGATGTACCCAATACATTGTGCTCACATAAAGAGTGGTACCTCTGTACGCTCTTAATGTGTCTATATTCTATAACAGTGGTTCCTTATAGCGATCTTTTCTGATCTATCTTTTGGTTATGCTTTGATGTATGGTTTGATAATGACTAGTCTTTGCAGAAACCTAAGGTTATATTGTGATCATAAATGTTTCTAGTCTTTAGATGGTGAGATACTGATAATGACTAGTCGTTGCGAAAACCTGAAGCCATGGTCTCAAACATAGAGACTTCGTTTTCAGGTTATGTTATCGCTATTGATAATTAAAATTTAATTAGCTTATTCTGATGTTAATAACTGGAATATTAGTTGTTTTTTTTTTCAGCAACCTATGTACCTATGTGCTTCGAATTTATATCTTTGTTTTGTTTACTTCCTTATCTTTAGGTCAAGTTAACATGTATTAATAATGAAAAATTATGCTCATTTCTTAAGTTATTCCTTGAACATTGTTTGGTTCTTTAAGAGGTATGTTGCAAATCACCATTTCATTTACATGTTTAATTTCAACTGGAATAGTATATATTTTTCGGCGTTATATAATTAATTACTTCTTCTTAAGAAAGATTTGGCAATGTTGTTAGGTAATCAATATAGATATTGGGAGACATGAAAAAAATGCAATGTAAACGAGCTGTAGTGGAAGAACTTGCACGACACTAGCAAAAACTTCACTTAGTCACACACATGTTGTAACTAAAAACAATGCACTATCTCAGCTGCAATAATTGTTGCATTTTTGCGATAGAACAAATTTTCTTGCTGAAAACGTTCCACATTGCCCCAAAAATACAAAATGAAAAGAACATGGGCGCTTATTAAAATGAGAAAGTGTCAAATACATAGTAAAAAGTAAAAAATGAGAATAAAAGACATTATCATATTACACACACAGAAGCTAAAATTGGCTTTTATTCGTAAACAAAATGTTCCGAAAACGTAAGGTCACTGCTAGGATAGCAGAACAACTTTTGCCTATTATAGCCGAGATATAACAGTGTTATATCAATATGACACCTTTTATATAACAGCAATAATATGACACCTTTTCTGCATTGTTACCCTGCAGAGTGTATGTAGATACAGAGATGAAAATACAGTGGGCAAACCTTGCCTATCTTATCTTCATGTGTGTTGTGATTTTTGGTATTATGAGCATATTAATTGAATCAACTATTATAATTTAGTTGGATTGGTGCATTCTTAAAAATAGAAAAACTGTTTATATTCATCTATGCATCTCAGGGTGGGTACTGCGTACTTTGCCTACTCAGAAGACGCCTGTCAGAAACATGTTTATAATAGTGCACACGTCCCGTCATTAATGACGGGATTCGATAGTCTTTCCACAAATCTTCCAGATGTGGATCACAAAGAAATATATCCATCCTAATAGTAAAATAGGCAATTAAAATATTCTTGTACCTGTGCACTGGTCTAATTCGTTTCACAGATACGATCATTAAGCGTGAAAAGGAGACAGACCAACCAACCAAGACGGACCAACCAATTTCATTTGTTCAATACTGAACTGAACAGAGCAATAACATAGAAGAAATTATGCACAGGAAATTCTTAAATCTATTTATTTATTTGTTTAAGGAGACGCTTGTCATTTCTTTGTATATGGATAATTAACACAATATAGGATGTTTCTTTTTTTGTGCGGACCAACTTTAATCGTTGGTAAAAACTCAAAGGAAATCGATTTTCACGAATGATAAAGTGCCAAAAGCTCCTTAGTTTTCGAGTTATAAGGACGTAAAGAATCTTAAAACTTAAAGTAGGATACCACGTGCGCGCCAATGTTAGCGCTAGTCTTGATTGGTCCGACCCCAAAAGGCAGTTTTTTTACTTGTACAAAAAACTGCAAGCATTGTACAGGTGCGTAGAATTTGCAATTCAAATGTTCGTTAGGAAATTAACACTCAGCCATCAATGGTAAACTTTAGTAGTTATTTCATCAAATATCAAATGAATAAAATTCATTTGAATTCTTAGGTACTACTTTCGGTGAATCAAAGACGGAGACGTTTTGGCGGAGTTTACTGTAGGTCTGAGCAGGGCTGGGTCGGTGCTATCGGCGGGGAGAGCTCGATCAAAGTGCGATTACTCATACACAACAAGCGCTTTTATGTGGCTCGGTACACGAATACACGAAAATTGCCTATTGAACATAAATATTTGAATGAATGCATTTCACCATAATGTAGAATTTTAAAATAACTTCTATGAGTAGTATAATACGAAGTTTTCATAATTGACTGGTATCTTTTACGCCACTCAAAGATCTGAATCACACTTTGCCTCCTGATGCTGAATACTTAGCACATTTTACGACAGCTTGTCTTTAGATTGCAACACTAGCGGAAATTTTATTTATCCTTTTTGAAAGAAAAAAGGATTGTGTCGCTCATCACATCCAATAGATACAAATTTAACACAAAAACGATCAAACTAACGAGTAATAATGTAAACTCTAAACTCAAATTAGGGTTGGATTAATTTCAATTTGACTTGGATTAATTTGACCTTGACTTGGATTAAGAATAAATTTGAAGTGAAAAAGTGTAGTCTTGATAGTTTCGACCCCACTAAAAAATTTTATGATATTTTTACAATAAAAACTGCAAGCATTTAGCGTTTAGGAAGAGTATTTAAAGTTTCAAGCTATTAAGCATATAATAATGTTAGTACATTGTGCCGCCCTTCGTGTATTCGTGTACCGAGCCACATAAAAGCGCTTGTTGTGTATGAGTAATCGCACT
>JACJUY010002291.1:0-30373 GCA_014220935.1 Platorchestia sp. MABIK | reverse complement strand
GGGTGCAACATGGGCAGGTAGGATTTTGATGGTTGGTATCTAATCAGAAATTGAAAATCGTTGGTTTTGCAATGGTTTGTCCAGTTTGTGGAGGCATGATATTTTTACCATGTGGATTTGTTTCGTGATTTCAATAATTGAGTTTCCAATGGTTCCGCCACGTACATAGTAGATGGAAAACCCATTCAGCACCGGTTTCTGCTAAAATTCCCATCGGTATTTTTCCATATTGATTTGGCTATTGATCGTACAGAACTATGTTTTTCATCAATATTTTTAATAGTGGCATACAAATATCGGCTAATTAAGTTCTTGAAATTTTGCTTGGCACCTGTGTTTTCTGAAATGATATTTTTATTTTATTATTTTTGATATTATTAGTCAATGTAGACTAATTCCAATATATTGATATTGCCATAAATTCAGTCACTTAACCAGTTCTAGACATAGATGACAAAAATCACCTTTATCGCAACGATAGCATTAAGTAGACCTATTCCTATCATAAAACCCATTTGACATTCATCATTTTCTTGAGTAAGTCACTTCCGTGCAATTTTTCAAGTCCTTATACGTTACATAGATGAACATGACGTGTGTAGTGGTTAAGTCTGATTACATAATCCGACATTAAGATCAATCTACTACATAAATCGCAAAGTATACAGTTTCATTCAACGAAAATAATTCAATACTGTAAAAAGAGTCATTTAAAATTATAGAAATCAACAATATATATTTCTTATACGAATAATTTCAACGACTAATCGTTTAGTTTCTCATGCAGTCCTAAAGTCGGACATTTTGTGCGCGATACGTTAAAGTCATGACTCATGAATGATAGGCGGATTTGGCGCCAGTTTGAATTTGGTGGCCGTTTGCTGTGGTGTAGGTGCTGTGCTCTTCTTGGTTAGGACATTCATTGCTTATCTATAAACACCAATAGTGAAGTTTATCATTTAAAGTAACTGAAGAAAATGTGTTACACAATTTTTTTGCTTGATTAGGGTTGCAACAACTGTACTGTCGATATGAGAA
Organism: Platorchestia sp. MABIK; assembly: GCA_014220935.1. Lineage (NCBI taxonomy): Eukaryota > Metazoa > Arthropoda > Malacostraca > Amphipoda > Talitridae > Platorchestia > Platorchestia sp. MABIK. The sequence continues at coordinate 29,335 of JACJUY010002291.1, read as the reverse complement.
CATTCCCTGTGCTTCAAATTTAACCGAATTACGCGTAGAGGAAACGGCTTTCATACTCCATCACATATCGAGTCAGCATCATTTGTGGTACAACCCGTTGTGATTCAGTTGTTCTTTATGAATTGTTTCATGTAAAGCTATATTCAGTATGCGTCATAGTCGATTTACCATGCAGTGAAAGCTACGAATAATGGGCTTGACATCGTTTTCTGAACGATCGAAAACAATGGCGACCTCACGGGATCGGTAGAATTGAAACTTGAAAGCGTGGGAGCACTGAAGAATTCATTTTTTCAATTATTGATGTGAATACAGTTATAAATATCGTTTATCACGATGGAAAATATTTATATAAACGATAATTTTTCAACTTGACGAAAATTTTACACGGGTGACAAAAACATCCGTAGTATTTGCTTGAAAAGCTTCTCATTTGAAGTATGTTTTATTGAACGTTGGACAAGTTTTTATAATGTTTCTATAATTACAAATATGATAGCTTTCTGAGTGATGCAGTGTGATCTCAACGCTCATATGTGAGTTCTGACTATTTTATTATTTGAGACTTCAATAGTAATATCGTTTTTCTTATTTCATCAATTGTTTCAAATTTATTTGATTCCTACAAGTTTTTTGACATGATAGCTATATGTACTGTACATATGGCTTCTTAATTATTGACGATAAATGATATTAATGCTTTTCATCTATTATTCTCTATTTCTAAAAGTACTTCTGTTTTCTTTTTTAGTACTCAGACCAGTTGATTAACAGTTAATTCATTAAAATTGCTCTAGTGTGCAAACACTACAAAAATAAAAATTCATTATTATGCCTTTCATAAAAGTGTGAACGAAGGATGTACATCCTAGCTAGCAGAAACTTTATGTGGCCGAAATTAAAGAAGTCGAAGTTGCCTCAATTCACTCTCTTGAGTCACTCAAGCAGGCTGCTGACCTTTAAGACCCAGCTCGAAAGGAAAAAATGGTGCATCAGCTGTCCCTGATAGGCGGGGGAATATGCTCTCCAGTACAGTCGCCAGTATAATGCGCCATCTTCTGACAAAACTGTGTCATTAACTACAGTCTTATAAGGGCTACTCAAAAAAGCAACCCTTCTGCAAATTGCTTCTCCACAAGTTTGTAATTGGTGAGTACATTGTCTAATTGGTTTCACACGTGTGAATCTGTCAAGGAAGATCACCTGTATCTTTCAGATCTTTAATACTTTTTATGTAGAAAACAGCCAATGTAAAGAGTCTTTTCAAACAGGTGTGCTTTCATCATTGTTTCATGTTTCAGCTCATCAACTCAACTGGCCTCCTCACATTGTTTGTTTCTGTGCTCTGATGTATGTACCGTAATTAATTGTACATCAATGCATGCAAAGTTACCTTCATTCATTGTTGCAGGTTTATGATGAAATGTTTACGTATATTATTAATGTGTGAAACTAATTTCCATAAGGACTTTAAAATGTCGGTATATCCACTGAATAACCAATGATCTGAATCTCACATCTGGTAATTTAAAAAAATTGTTTACTATATACAGAACCTCTTTCTCATTATGTAGATGCTGTACAGCAGAACGTGCACGGTAAATCTTTAACAGTCACTGACATCAACCACTTCATAGCGTTGAGCCTTGTCACTGCAAGAGACCGAGGAAAGGGTCGCTTAGATTTAGATTAATATTTACATTATTGTGTTTCATGTACTTGCAACTATATCGAAATTTAGGATATTTTTTATATCCCATTACATCGTTAACGTGATCTTATAGAGAAAAATAAGTATGAATATTCAGTGCAAAAAATGGCCTAAAAGCAGGCATTGTCTGTAAGACCTTAAACACACCGCACGCCAGTGTTTTCTGCGTTTGATTTTTTTTGGATTCATTTCCATGCGCAAATTTAATGTAAATAAGCCTCGAAATTATTTTAAAATTTCTACACTCTTATATTAGCCCAGCAAACATCGCTTACTGATTACTGATTCATATTTTTCGATCAGGCAACTATTACAGGGCGATGAAAAAATGTTGAATGACAATGTCTACAACGGACACAGAAGGTGCTACTTACTCTGCTGCCTGGCTGTTCCACAAAAAATGATGTAAATCGTCTGAAACGTGTGTTTAATTGAATATTTTCCTCTACATACATATATACACGCATACACATGTACACATACATACAAATATATATATCTATATATATGTATATGTGAATATGTATTATATATTTAGGTTAAGCTATATCAAACATCATCTGGGGAACTAATAGTGAAGAAAATGCATCATTAGAGTTAAAATTGTAACTTTAAATTTCAGTTTTTTCCTCGTCCGTATTACAGCGTTGTGATTTTTTCTAACAGGACGGCTGACCTGGCACACGGGCTGAATGATCTTGTAAATAAAATTAAAGAAACAAAAAAGTGAGTCTTGTAGATAGCAAGGCTGATTTCTGAAAACAATGAGCTGTTGAAACGACTAAAAACCAGGTCTGAGGATGAACTACCGTCCATCAAAACCACCGATAATGTGCAGGCCTAATATTTTCCGTCTCCTGCTGAAACCGAAGAAAACTTGCTTGCTCTACAGTAGCTGTTCATCCTGCCATAGTAAGTTCATTCTTATACGTAGCGTTGTGCGTACATGGCTCATGCATGCTGGCAATCGAAAATATTTAAAGTGTTACAGTAATTCAACTACATATTAAAAAAATTCAAATTCTCTCACATAAACTTTCATTGTGTTTTATTACCATTATTATTATTAGTACGGAGGTACGCAATTTTAGAAACATAAGCTTTTCTAAATTAAACTTGATCATTTTCTAAATATACTTAACATTTTTAAAATTAAACTTGAACTTTTTAAAGTGACATTGACCTTTTTAAATTGAACTTGAGCTTTTTTAAATTGAACTTGATATTTTTTAAATTTGAGTTAAAAAGGTGAAGTATAGGCTTTTTTACATTTACTCATTTCAAATTTTCTTTTCGGAACTTTACAGATTAACGAGTTGCAGAAGTTGAGGCATGAATCATTGACGAAAACAACCACCGCATGCGCGAAGTGTCTGATGAACATGAAATTAACTCTGAAATATTCCACGATGAGGAGCTTTTCAGCATACGAAATTGGCTTTCAGGGAAACTCGCGCTTTCAACTGTATTGAACGTAAGTGTAATGCAAGGATTGCCTTTCTGTTACAGTTCATGGATAGCCTTTATTTGATTTAACTAATTAAATCAAATGTTTGATGGACACTGTAAAAACATAAATACAGACAGATGTAGATAAACAAATACCATATACGAATATGTGTCTGCGTGGGAGGAGAGGTGTTCAAATGCTATATATATACTTTATGCTTGCATAATTAAAAACCGAGAGTTTACTGTTGCTTCTTCTGCAGTATCGGTTCTCGCGTGGAAATCAATATCACCTTATCACTAATATACGGGAAAGGTGGAACTTGTTTGTTCATAAAAATAAATGCGTACAAGTGTGCATGTGCGCATGTGTGTTTGAGCCAACGTTATTCGTATATTGTATAAGTAAGTAATACACATGGGAAGTTTGTTATATATGCTAATAACCATTTTGCGTTTTTCCACAGAGGCTCTGCCTGATTTACCTCAATAAGCGACCGCTAACAGGAAGGAAGTACGAGTACATGTAGCATTTGGAAGTGAGCCTAAAGAATATTTGCAGATTAAAGGTGCAGTATTTAAGTTCAGTAATACTCTTTCTACATTGACGTTCTTTTATTCACCTTGTGTGCAAGGAATTAGCACAAAAATAGCTCATAATTTTCGTGATTTGTTCTCTGTTGTTGCAGAACCATTTTAAAATTGCAGGTTTATTCAATGCTCCACACAATCGATTTTATCTGCCAAGAACTGCCAAAATACTGCATGAAAATGTAGGGCAGTTCTTGGCAGATAATTCGATTGTGTGGAGCCTTTTTTATTGAACGTTTGAGTCGTGGCCACTAGCGGCCTCTAGCAGTTCTAGGCAGATCTTAGCAGACGTTCTCGCGAGTGCCGCCGACAGCCTCGGCAGAGATAGTCTGCCCTAAAGCGGACGTAGCGACCACTGCGCTGCTGCGCCACTAACCTCTGCCAAAAACGTCAAGAAACTGCCAAAAACACTGCGCTGATTTTCAACTGGGTACAGTTAGTGAACAAATCTTTTTCTCTTTTGCAGTAATAAATGCGTTAAATTTCCCCAAGTTGTAATCAAAGATCTCCAAATAATCGCGGGTTAGCTGGTTGTTTAAAGAATTGGTAATGATATTTAACCTGACTTGGATCGCTAAACGACAACTCAAAGTAAAGTGTGAGTGCGTCCTACTGCTCCAGCAATCGTCAAAAACAAAGCTTGTAAAGAAACTGCACGCCGCTCATTGCGAAAAGAACCGCAACTTGTTCAGTACCGGTATGTAGCACGTTAACTTCTGCTATATTTACGAAGCAAATGTAATAGTAAGAAAATCGGATTTTTCAATTTTAAGTTTCTGTGCAAACAAAAGCGACCTTCATATACTGGCATCTCTTTACATTAAACAGTTGAACCAGCTCGAAATTCAATGTCGTCATCATTCCAGTTAGAAAGAGCCTGATGTTCAATAAATAATTGCATTATAATCTCCCTTTTCCTTTTTTTTTGATTATTATTGTTAATTTTGAGTTGTGTTCTTTTGTCTTTTAGCCATGTCATATTTTTGTATTTCAATTCTCCTGTACAGGTATTGATAATGACTTGAGCCTAAAGCCAAAACGTTCACGTATTAAAATAAATTTTAAATCAGCTATCTCTACTATTATTTTCATTTCAAAATTAAAGTCTTTAAAAAAAGGGTTGTATCATTTTACAGGACTACAGGCTTTAGAGTGAAAGAGCGTAGGCCAGTTGGAGCGGAAAAGCGTCTTGTGGTGACTTTAAAATTTAGTTTAAATAAAATAGTTACCTCCAGAAGTTCAGGGTTGTGCTGGAAAAAGCGAAATAAAAAACTGACTGACTCTGCTTACCTGGCACAACCCTGAAATTACTGTAGGTCACACTTTACAAAAGGGTTCTAATTTATTTATTAGGCATGTTCCTATTCAAACAATTACCATTTATCAGGCGTATGCACTGAAGAATATTCTGTTGGATTTTTTGGGCCATCATATTGGTTAGATGGGACATGAATTTTATACGTTTGCTGGATGTGAGAGGCTCCCTGGACACAACTGGTGTCTATTTGTTTCAGTAATGCCTTCGAAGTTACTTGCTTTAATTCCAGCTTAGTTTGTATGAGAAGTCTTCTGTCTTCAATTTGCTTTAGGTCATTGGCCAAATCCATAGCGAAAACTTCCAATGGATATTTTTTTTTCTTCCATTTTCTGCCTTGCAATTGCAAACCTTTCTCTCAGTAGATTGAGATTCTCTTGATCAATGTTGTCAGAACATGCGTTTATGCACCTTTTCCGATTTGACTGCGAACCTGTACTTGCAGAAGTAGTCGATGCCTCGCTTGAACACCTGTTTCCGATTGAGGGTATTCCAGAGGTCTGGAGTGCTTGCTCCACCAGATCTTGCCCATAATTTTCCTCCAATTGGTCGTTTGTGTCTTCGAAGCTCTGGTCATCGTAGTCTTGTCCGCTGCATTGTTCGTTCTCGGGGTGACTTGATGTCATTGTACGTCCTATGAATTCATCTTTCATGAAGAGAAGCTTTGTAAAATAGGGTCATGTAATCTGAGAGTATTTTTCAAAGGCTGGGGGACCAGATTTTGTTTTCGGCAGGGAATTCACTTGCTTTCTCGTAGCATCTTTTAGAGATTTCAGGCGGTCCTTGACCTCGCTAACTGAAAAACGAAAACAGTTCGCAAAACATTGTGTTGTAAAGAAATTGTCAAAAATGTTGAGTAAAGAAGAATAGCTCCTCACGATTTGATTCTTACCAAAAAGTAAATACCCAAGTACTTGTTCATATTATTATTTTCTAATTGCTGTTTTTTGGCGACGGGATCATCATTCAGGTCGTTGGCGTTTTCTTTCCACCTTGGAGTGTCTACCGTAGCTGGCATTGTGAAGGAGACTTGCTTGGCTATTTGGGAATTACGTGCAATGTATCTGCTAATGCCGACAAGACAATCCCTTCAAGATACAGCAAAGGAGTTCCTTGATAGATGGAACTTCCCTAACACCATTGGTTTTATTGACGGTAAACATATTCGCCTTCAGTGCCCTGGCAACAGTGGTTCCAACTATTACAACTACAAAAAATTCTTCTCGATTGTGTTACAAGGTGTTGTTGGCCCAGATCACAAATTCCTTTTTGTGGGCGTCGGAACGTACGGGAAGGAGAGCGATGGAGGAATTTTTGGAAGATCAAAAATTAAGCGTCTTTTGGACTCCAATGCATTTAACCTCCCAGCTACTGCCACAACTACTTCGTACTTGCAAACAGAACTGCCATTCTTCCTACTTGGAGACGCAGCGTACCCGCTACGAAAATACCTCATCACCCCAAATATCACCGGTATGTCCTATGAAAACACCGGTTAGCCATTTTTGAGAACCCATCAAAGACCCTTCCCGAATTACCCTGACAAAAGGGTAATTTCTGAACTATAAGACCTACAATCTTGAAATTAGTATCAAATTAATGCTCGTGACGAGTACAACATTTTTATGTATTTAAAAAAATTTTTACGCCGCTGTGGGGGGCAGGAAGCGGGGCTCTCGTGGCCCCTCAATAGTCGGCCGATGTTCTCTATAAGGCACATGTTAGTCACGTCGTAATTTCTGAACTATTCCACCTAAAAATTTGAAATTGGTTTCATTTTAAACATCAATTCATTCTTCAACGGAGAGCGTGTAATGAAAGTCTCATAGGCTTCCTGGGGAGGCATGGATAGAGGTTTTCCTACCCTATCAATGGTCGGCCGATTTTCTCTGTAAGGCACATGTTAGTCACGTTGTAATTTTTGAACTATTCCACCTAAAAATTTGAAATTTGTTTCATTTTAAACATCAATTCATTCTACAAAGGAGAGAGTATAATAATAGTCTCATACGCTCCCTGGGGATGAAAGAGAGCAAGGTTCTCCTAGCCCAAAAATCCGCGCTGACGAATGCCGCGGTTAACTTAGTTACGACGCGTTGTTGCAATGTTCTGGTTATAGCCTTGTCGTTTTAGGCCCTGTACCTGCATCGTGGCTTCGAATCCCGGCTTTGGGTGAGTTTTTTTTCTCTGTTGTAAAATTATAGTTTCCATGTTTTTTGGTCACGTCGACTTTTGTGTTGCAATATTATAAGCATGGAAATGTCATAATTTCGTTGCATGATGTAAAACATGCTTTCCGAGTCCCTTGATTGGAATACCAGTCCATGCATTGTAATAAAAATATATTTCTGAATGTCAACCTCGCTGCCTTAGACGCAAAATTATTTCGATCCAGACGTTTTACTTTCTAGTACTAGTACGCCAAAATAATGAGCTCGAAGGGAATTAAATGTTTTATCATAAAACAAATTTACAACATTTACAAACTACGCTGGTAATACTGGCACAAAAGAATTTGCTGTTGATCTGGAAGTGATGCGTGTAACAAGAAAAAGAAAGAAAAGAAAAACAGTTTATTTCCAATAGAGATGGTACAAAATTACCATCATTTGTTTTTAATACATCTAAAAGTTAACACACTTGAATGATACACACACACGAGTATTGTAATACCCATGTCACTAGTCGAAAAATGATTGAGGGCAATGTACTCCTAATCTTGCTTGAACTACATTTGATGATACATGTAATGATAATTATAAGAGATAACACAACTTCATGACTTTTGACAGTTTACATATACATGACATAAAAATTCGCAATTCTTGACGCCAGGAAATACTATGTAAATCGCTTGTTTCGGCCGATGTTCAAAAATGTTATTTCAAGGAAAGCGTAAAAAAAATATATATATAAGCATGTGGAACACGAGGATTACAAATTTTGTATTTCTAAGTAAATCATTTTAACATAACGATCATTAGTTGATAAGCATTTAATTTAAATATAAATTGATGATCACACAAAAAATGCATAGTTTTACGGGAATGCTTTACAATGATAAAGAGATGACGAGTTCGGTAATGGTACAAATTGAGAGTGAACAGAAAGAGACCACTATTTCTAGCTAACAATGCCAGTTGTCGGTTTAGTGCATATACATGTAAATATATACACATATACGTGCACATACATACCTACGCACATACATACACCTAACACGTAAACGTACACAAATACATTCCTATGCATCGAGGAAATCACAATACATACGCGTTCCTTGAAATGCTGTGCGATGTTCTGAAAAATAGGATAATGAGCAAAGGAAATTCGTGATAACTTTTTCAGTGTGTGTTGCTGCTTACTATTTCTAATGAAATATTGTAACGTTGTTTAATTAAATTTTGTATCGAAAAGATTATTAGGTCATAAGCGTCTGATTTATAATATGTGGGTGATCGCGCAACAAATATACGTAGAATTTTTATAAATGCTTTATATTAATGAAGTTAAATGAAGTATTACGTAGTGACACATTCACCCATCTACGCACGCATAGCGTGCACACGTACACATGTACACAAGTAAGCATGTGCGCAAATATCAGCGTAAACTAGTCAGTATAAACTAGCATTCCAATCGAGTAATACCGAGAAAATACCTTTTATTACGGCGTGAATTTTTATGACATTTCCGTACTAGAAATATTGGCACAAAACAGTCTATCTGAGTCAGAAACATGAAAACGGTTGTCCTACAACGGTTCCCAAGTACAGAAATATTTCCAGAAGATGTGAGGCCTAGGTTCGGTTTCTATAATATACTCTAGAGCGTAAGAGATGAAATGATAATTGCACTACACTAGCCTAACAAGAGCATTTTTGGATGTGAATAAGAAACAAAAACATGATTGTCCTTTTGGGTTTCATATTAAAAAAAAATCCCATTATCTTTGAAATAAGGTGCAAAATGTCTGCGATTGATAAACATACACACGTAGGTGCCACATTTTATATGTACAAGACATTTAAGCTTTGGATTGCTTTGCAATAATAGAATGAAATGATGTGTTGGGTAGTGTTAGAAGTTGAGAGTGAGAAAAAAGGCTGGTATTCATAGTTTATATACCAGTTGCTAGTTCAGTTTACACAGGTGTTTGTGCGCATATGCACACCCATATGCGCACATACACCCATATTCGTACACACATGTACAAATTAGCATGTTTGCAAATCCCAGCGTATAGGTGATCAAATCATGATACCCACGCATACATTCCAAACTGATAAAAAAATGAGCAAGACCATTGTATCAGAAGAATTCGGAAAATGAGCTCGTAATAGGCATGATGAAGTTGCGTTTATGTTCCACCAAGAAAAGTAGAGAAATCAAAATGAAAGGCAGAAACGAGGATAAAGAATTTTTGATGAGAAAACATTGTAAACGTTAGAGATTCAACTTTACTTTCGATTTACAACAGTTTTTGCTCGATTCGAAACGTTAGAAACAGAGAAAATGGCAAAAATGGGGGAGCGATTCATGGGGGAGCCATTCCTGGATGAAGTTAGGAAAATACACGCATGTGTGATACCCACACATGAGTGTTGTAATACCCATGTCGCTAGTCGAAAAACATGATTGAGGACAATGTATCTCTTATGCTACTTAAAAAGGAAACACGATTTCTTCTATCACAATCAATATTTTAGAATACTGTTTTTTGCTGCACACTGGCAGTAAAATACGAGCTCTGTGCCTTGCGATATAAGTAATTTGTTGAAAGTAAAACGTCTGAATCGAAATAATTCTGCGTCTAAGGCAGCGAGGTTGACATTCAGAAATATATTTTTATTACAATGCATGGACTGGTATTCCGATCAAGGGACTCGGAAAACATGTTTTACATCATGCAACGAAATTATGACATTTCCATGCCTATAATATTGCCACACAAAAGTCGACGTGACCAAAAAACATGGAAACTATAATTTTACAACAGAGAAAAAAACCTCACCCAGAGCCGGGATTCGAAACCACGATGCAGGCACAGGGCCTAAAACGACAAGGCTATAACCAGAACATTGCAACAGCGCGTCATAACTAAGGTAACCGCGGCATTCGTCAGCGCGGATTTTTGGGCTAGGAGAACCTTGCTCTCTTTTTTCCCCAAAGAGCGTAGGAGACTTTTATTATACTCTCTCCTTTGGAGAATGAATTGATGTTTAAAATGAAACCAATTTCAAATTTTTAGGTGGAATAGCTCAGAAATTACAACGTGACTAACATGAGCCTTACAGAGAAAATCGGCCGACCATTGATAGGGTAGGAAAACCTCTATCCATGCCTCCCCAGGAAGCGTATGAGACTTTCATTACACGCTCGCCGTTGAAGAATGAATTGATGTTTAAAATGAAACCAATTTCAAATTTTTAGGTGGAATAGTTCAGAAATTACAACGTGACTAACATGAGCCTTGTAGAGAACATCGGCCGACTATTGAGGGCCCACGAGAGCCCCGCTTCCTGCCCCCCACAGCGGCGTAAAAAATTTTTTAATTACATAAAAATGTTGTACTCGTCACGAGCATTAATTTGGTACTAATTTCAAGATTGTACGTCTTATAGTTCAGAAATTACCCTTTTGTCAGGGTAATTCGGGAAGGGTCTTTGATGGGTTCTCAAAAATGGCTAGCCGGTTATGAATAGCGAGTGTTCAACTACAGACATTCGCGTTGCCGCTGTTGCGTTGAAAGCGCATTCAAAATTCTAGCACAGCTATGGAAGTCAGCGTTGAAAGTGCAACTGTTTTCACACTGGCGACAATAGTTCTCCATGACTTTGTTATGCCAATGGAAAAAGTAAATCTTAATGATTAGGAAGGTTGCGCGATGACCATGCTGCGACACGGCAAACTCTGTATCGCGGATGACCATCGGCTTATCCCTCTTGGATCCGTGACCAGCTCAAAAATTATGTAAATGGAGTGGGTGCGGTTCCATGGCAAACTGATAAGGTTTGGTAGAGTTTATACAGATAATGGCAATGTAACTGGCGGTGATTTATTGTTAGTTTTAAACAATTACACAGGTGAGAAAGAACTTTATAATTCAGCAAGTCTTATTCGCAATATTATATATTTTTTGAGATGTGGACCTGCTTATTATCTAAAATTTGTGAAAACATACCGTCAGTGAGGAGCTTTCCAAGCACATGTTACCTACTAACATAGGTAGTGCGACGAGCTAACATAAAGTGTGTCTGAAATTTATGTAGTAGACTAGGCTGATTTACCTTTTTTTCTTGTATTATCAATAACATTATTAATGGCTACGTAGTGTTATTAATGCTAAACCAAATGTAAAAATGTACTACTTCAAGCTACTGATAATAAATCTCAATGAGTAAAATCCAATTAATCATTTTTCACTTTTAATCAAATAAAATGTAATCTGCTTCCGATATAGGATCATGACTCAGTAGCCGATCGAAAAACGTATGTCTCAAAACAAGTATGCCTGCATTGTACACAAATCTCTTCCAATAAGCTAAATACCACATAACATTGGCAAAGGTCTTATCTACCCATATGAACTGTGGCTTATCTAGAATTATCTTTAAGAACGAGATATTCAAAATTCGAATCAATTTCTTCATTTCACTTTTTTTCTGAGTACCCGATTTCGGAAAACTGGATTTTTTTTAAATTCCGATGCGCAATCTAATTACCGATTTTCAAAAGTAGGCGTGTCTATCATGAAAAAATAAAGAAAACGAGTGCTAAAGGAAAACCAATCAAAAGTTCTACCTTAATTTCAAACAAAATCGACAAATTTAATTAATGAACATCTAAAAATTTGCTATAAGCAATCGCTCTCGAAAAGGATCAGAATAATGAAAATAAATCTATTCCTGCGCTCTGCTAAAATGCACTTCAGTGACGCAAAATAACCTCTGGCAACCAGGATCAGCGGAAAAAACACGTTTTGTCAAGTATCGGAAACGTAATTAAAATCATATCGGTTATATAATCCTGCCATTCAGTTTTCCATCGGACTATTATCGGAAATCGCTTATAGAAATGGTACTATTTTCGATACCTATAGCCGCTTTTTCAACAGTAATGGCTCACGTTATCATTTCAATGCTGAATTTTTACAGATGAAGCACAAATATGTAAACACAACAACAAACGTTGTGCCGGTTCATTTAAACATGAGATGAGAAAAATACACGAACATATGGAGCACAATAACAGGCTATCGTCATAGAAAATGGTTTAAACTGTAACACTGGTGGATATTTTGTTTCTGACGACAACATATCGATGAGTTATAAACAAAATTTATCACATTTGTAGGAGAGATGCCTTCTCGTGTTGAAGCGGGTGGTCACAGAAAGAATGATGCAGCAAATTACACACGACGCAAATTTTGGAGCGAAGGTTTTATGCTTGCTATCTTATATAAAAAGAATTAAATGTTGATAAAAATGCATTTATAAAATTAAATGGGCTATACATGTTATATTTCACGCAAATTCATAAGAAAAGTCATATTTCATGTCCGGCTAGACAAGTATGCTAGTTGCAAACACTACTTTGAGTATAGCTACCTCTGGGCCTGAACAAGTTCAGCTACTTCTAGGGCATCCTACCATCACGTTATTCGAAGGTGTACAATAAAGTTAGACCTGATTTACTTAACCTAGTTTCGCATTAGACTGATCAATGAGATAATTAACTTGATATTTGATGCTTCATTTTACAATATAGGTCGTATGGACAATATTTAAAAGTATTTTCGATAAACGATTTAAGAAAACACTGAAGATCGGCGATATTAACCATGGCAAATTACATTATTAGGATCAGACATGTAGGAGGTAAGATTTGAATTGGTGATCTTACACGACTAGTATTCTGATAGGAGGTGAGACTCAAGATTTCTTTTGAATACTTTGTAAGAATTACTTTCACGGATCTCCTCAGGTATTGAGTTCCAAGTTTTAGTTCCAACGAAGAGGATACTGTGTTGCGACCGGGCCTTTGAATAATAAGGAAGCATGAATTTACTTCTATTTCGGGTTAAATGGTCATGATGACCAGTCTGCGCAGTTAATAATTGTTTTAGGCTATTGTCGCCATCATTTTTTAATGTTTTGTAAATGAAATTACTAATGGAGATTTTGTAGAGATCCGAAAGTTTAAGTATTTGTAAATTTTTGAATGAATCATTTGTGTGAGCATTATATTCTAGGTTCTTTACCACTCTGATGGCTCTTTTCTGCAGAGTAAAAATTATATTGGTTTTATTTTTATCAGTTCCGTGCCATGCTTCTATTCCGTATTGCAAGTATGGTGAAATGAGCGTTCGGTAGATCATTTGTAACGCTGTTTCAGGCAGGAAATTTTTTACTTTATATAGGACTCCGATGGATTTTGATAATTTAGATCTAATATGAGCGATATGCTCTTTGAAGGTCAGATGTTTGTCTATTATGATGCCCAGAAACTTACATGAGTTGGTTTCTTCGATTTCACCTATGCCAACTTTAATGCGTGGGAGAGATAGATTTTTCTTGTATGAGAATGGAATACATTTGGTTTTATTGATATTAAGGCGTATTTAATAAGCTTTAAGCCACAATGAAACCTTATGGAGTTCATTATTTATACTCTCCGCAATCATAGGTGGATTTTGATTTGGAAGGACCTCAGAAAGCGTACTGTCATCGGCAAAAAGTATGAATTTGAAAAATGATGTAGATTTAATAACATCATCGAAAAAAATCTGAAATAGAAGAGGCCCAAGAACAGATCCTTGTGGAACTCCATGGCTAATTGTCAGTGGGTCCGATTTTGCGTCATCAATGACAACGTATTGCTTCCGATTTGTTAGGTATGATCTGAACCAATCATGGGCAACCCCTCGAATGCCATAACAGTGTAGTTTCGAGAGTAATATGTTTTGGTCCACACAATCGAATGCTTTTCGAAAGTCAAGAAAAACAGAAAAGACAGGGTTTCCTTCATCTATATAAGAATAAAGGAATTGAAAATGATTTGATGTTGCCTATGTTGTTGATTTTTTGCAACGAAAGCCGTAGCGTTTATAATAGAGAAATGATTTTTGTTCAAAATAAAAGTACACATTTTTATACACAATTTTCTCGAATACCTTGCTAATAATTGGTAGCACGGAGATAGGTCGATAATTGTTTACACAGGTTTTTTCACCATTTTTAAAGAAAGGGGTTACCCTAGCAACTTTGAGGGACTTCGGGAAAGTGCCTAGGGAGAGAGACTGGTTAATAATATTCATTCATTTATTCATGTCATTTACTTTAGTTTCTACTTACCGGTGACTGATAATTCATCTGCCATTTCACGCAAGAGAGAGTCGCGAACATGCCGATTTTGGAAGTCTGGGTGAGCTTATTGCCACAGAGCAGGTCGGACAGGCAACAGCCCGATAAACTCCTCGGTGTTTATCTTGAAGGATGATGAAAATGAAAATAGGTCAAATTATCACCAAATTAGCTTGTGTGAAGATACGGCTGCAATATATCATTAAATTGTCCTTGAACTATGCGCAATCTGAGGAAAATCTTCCAATTTTGTCCTCAGCATAAAAACCCAACATTAGCTTCTTGGCCATGTTGGTACGAGAGCGGAGCCACGGAGAAACGCTCGCAGCGAGCGTCAAAAAATCCCAACGAATTTCCAGAGCGTGCCGCTCCGCTGGCAGTGTGAACAGCCGAGCGTTTCTGCATTCATACCTATACAAACATTGTTTCTGCTCTGCTCTGCTCGTAGCGTGAACGCACTCTAAAGCTGCAGCAAATTGGCTTCACTCTTAAAGCGATGACGACGGTTCCATATTTTAAACTTCCTTGGTGTTTACAGACAAGCAATGAAATCCTAACCAGGAAGAGCAAAGCAACAACACCACAACACACGGTCACTATATTGAACCTGGCGCCAATCATTCAAGAGTCATGACTTTAACGTTTCGCGCACAAGATGTCCAACTTTAGGACTGCATTAGAAAGTAACCGATTAGTCGTTAAAATTACCCGTATAAGAAATATATATTGGTATTTTTGACATTTTTGAATGACTGGTTCTACACAATTGAATTATTTTCGTTGAATAAAACTGTATACTTTGCAATTTATGTAGTTGATTGATGTTAATATCGGATTATGTTATCAGACTTAGCCCCCACATTCGCTACGTTCATCTATGTAACATATAAGGAATGGAAAAATTCCACGTAAATGTTTTACTCAAGAAAATGATGAATACCAAATGAGTTATATGATAGAAATAGGTCAACGTAATGCTTTAATTTCGAAAAAAAGTGTTTTTTGTCATCTATTTCTAGAACAGGTAGAGTGACTGAATATATATCAATACCAATGTACCGGAATTAGTGTACATTGACATATAATATCAAAAATTATAAATAAAAATATCATTTTAGAAAATTCAGGTGCCAAGCGAAATTTCAAGGACTAAATTAGCCGTTATTTGTATTCCACTACTAAAAATAATGATGAAATGCCTAGTTCTATACGATTAATCGCCAAATCAATATGGAAAATACCGATTAGCATTTTAGCAGAAATCGGCGCTAAATGGGTTTTCCATCGATTGTAGATATGTGGCGGAACTATTGAAAACGCAATTTTTGAAATCATGAAACAATTCCACTTGGTAAAAATATCGTCACCCCACACACTGGAAAAACCAGTGCAAAACCAACGATTTTCCATCTTTAATTAGATGCCAACCATCAAAATCTCACCTGCCCATGTTGCGCCCATATGGGCTCCATTTTATCTGTCTGCTAGGGGCCTAGCAGGTGATCGAAGGTTGAAATTGACATTAGGTAATAAGTGAAGAATTTATCACTGTGCTCTTTAATGTTCTCATAAAAAAACAAGGAAATTTGTCTCGGCCTCGGTTGTGTGCGTGCGCGGAATATCTCTGTACGCTAGGCATCTCCAATGATCGTTCGCTTTCAGCACCGCACTCAGTTGCAACATTTATGAAATGCGAAACCTCCATTCTGTTCAGCGTTTGAAACAGCACTGAACGAAATAACGCTCGACAACCTTCTCGGTTTCCGCGCTATTGTGTCATCTAACTACAAATGAGTTTTTACCACACGCGGTTGCGGTAGCGGTTTCCCGCTGCTGCAACCGCATAGTATATCATTACACTAAGCTATTAGATGTTCTGGCTTGTCATTGATTACACTTAAACTTGGGCCGTTAAACCTATCAAGTATTACCGTTAATTTCAAGTTATGAAGTATAGTTAGGAAAACGACCTTATATTCACCGTCGTTTTTCTGCGGTCGGAACGACCGTAGAAAACCAGCGGAAAATAACGGTCATCTTCGTCGGCGGGCTTTTTAGAATCTGATATTTACCAGTGTTCACCGGTGATATATTTACCGTCGGAATTCCTGCGATAAACAAAGAAAAGCGATAATAATTACCTGTGAGCCGACGATGAAATTCGGACTGGGATCACTTGTGGTAAATGAGTTGTTATATAAACGTTTGATCCCGATTTATTTTCCATAACATCTGATTTCTCTTTCGTGCTTCAGTTGAAGGTTCAAATGTCTTAGGCATGTGTGTATCTAGTAACGAAAAATTAGTTTTTTGACTGTTTTATTTCCCTTCTGATCCAGTACAGCGTATCTCATTGTAGTTATCAAACTTCCGTTTAAAGTAGGACTCGTACCCAGCACTTGAAGACCCAGGTAGCAAGAAATTATTAGGCCAATATTGGGTTGATAATTATTTATTGACCCGATATTGGAACCTTGGATTACCATAATAGGCTAATAACAAGACAATTTCGAAAAAGATACACTTATTTATGATATCAACTTGTTATTGGGACAATGTAGAAAATAGTTTCATTTCTAATATCAAACTAACAGTGTGTATATATGTATATATATGCATGATATTCATAAAAGTGGAAACTATCTCATAATAATTAAAAATCTCGCAATTTAATAAAATTTGTTAAAACATAAATTATTATTGCCCAAACATTGGGGTGATACCGTACGCCAATAATACGGAGTTATTTGTATAATATGTACCAATTAAGTTAATGAATAGTGATTTCAGTCATTAATGAGTGCAGATATATATGACAGATTTCAAGAACTGTGAATAGGTTACACTGATATGTATATTCAGAATTCCTGTAATCACGGGTTCACAGTTCTTGTTTTTTCAGTCGTCCAATGAGTTTCGAAGGTCTAGTTTTTCCAATAAAATATGCTAAAATCGTTTGTCATATGTTACTTCAGCGATAAATGTGAACAATTGAACAATTACGCATACTTGACAGGATCAAACTGCATGTACAGGTTGCCCGACCACCTTGTATTTCTCTAAGGAACACCTTGTAGTGTCTTACCTTAGTTACCCCTCTAACTCAATTCTAATCTATTTATGCTCAGTAATTGTAATATACGTCAATGTAAATTTTGTCAAGGAAAAGTGATTAATTTTCATTTGCGTTACACTGATACCTAATGCGGTGGAAGTATGCACAAGGTCGCATCTTTACGTCGGAAACCGGAATTGAATGGCTGAAGCAGGAACACTTAATCTTGCAACCTCGATATCAAGATGAGCTCATAATGGGTCGGTGGAAATATCATTATCGGGAAAAAATGGTTTACCAATTTCAACTTCATATCAGGAATTGAGGATTAAGCTAATGTTTTGTAGGGGACACCTCATTATCAAGTCAATATTGACACAATAATTAGTTGATATTGGGTTGATGATTATATTATTATTGGGCCAATTTATTTGTCCAATATCAACCGAATTTTCCAAAATAAGGTATTTCCCCAATGTTAATTTTGAATATCCAGTCAATATTGAGACTGTACATTGGGCTCAATATTAGGTCAATAAATTTTGCTACCTGGGGAGTGTAGCTTTCACTTGTTTCCAGCAGCATGCTCTTTGAATCCACGAGGTTCTTGTCCTTTGAAAGGAATTCAAGTCCGGACAAAGTCAATACTTCGATCAGCATTCACACAGGCGGGATTTGAGCTCAGAACAAAGTCTTGCATTAGACCTACAGATTTCGCTGACATTAGTTTCTCCTTACTGAAAGTAACTAAATTTTTGGCGGCTGAAATTCATCTGAAAGCCACAATGCATTAGAAATTCATGAGTTTTTGCTAAAATTGTAAGCTAAGTGTTTGGGAAAAACAGAATGTTTATGAGTTATCTCATGAATTTTTATTGCTGCAGAAACGGAAACGACGAACGAAATAAATTAACATTTTAGAAACTGTTGCTTCATTTATGTTGGGGCTTTATGAATAACGCAATCATGCTCATGTTAGTTTCATTGAAATGTTCCACATTATTCACATTGTGACGATCGCTGAGCGAGTTTTATTGTTCAAGCTCAGTTATTGAGTACAAAAATTTCATGGAGTACGCGTAGTGTTGTCTAATCGCACTGAAAATATTGCACGTAGTCATAGGAACATAAAAATGTTTGACATCTCATTATCATGGTTTCTATTATTCAGTGTCATTTTCCTTGTATCAATTACTCAATTTTTCAGTCTCAACATTCACAGAACGATACTGAATATACGAGAATAATACCTTTCACCCCAGAACGTTTTGAGTAGATGAACTTATATTGACACTTTATAGATCACATGTAAGGTGGCAGAAGCCAACAGTGCGCGAATGCAATTTACAGTCGCAGATGGCATAAAACAAAAAATGTGGTCAGGCTTGGTGTCCCCATAGGTCGCCACTAATTGCTTTAATTAAAATTCGTTTCTCGAACCCGAAATTTTACAATTCAAACTTCTGACCATCCGCGATTGCAAAAAAATGTGAGTTGAGAAGTTGACGGACTGCTTCAACACGCGCAGAAATTCAAGTGTGCTGAATTTTGTCGAAATAGTCACCATCTTCTTTAAAAGTTCATTAGTTTATTCAAATCGAGCAGCGATTTGTTGTCAGATCTCACTATTGCGTAGAAGTATAACATAGCATTTAATATTTCATCAAGATCTATAGGAAAAACAATTGAAGGCTTTCTCATAAAAAATTCCACAATAAAATCACATTAGCTTAATCTCCAATTTAATACACTTCGACAATGTGCGAGTGCTGCGGTCATTTCACATGAAATTTTGAGTTTTAGGTTCGCGTCAAACGTTGTATCACTCTTTAATTTCTGGACAGAAGATTAGTAAAACATCTAAGCTACCCGCATTTAAGCAAAGCCTTCGCAAAATGAAACCAAGTAAATTTATTTCTCCTCAAAATTCGTGAGAAAAACTGCTCGTGTGCTAATGCTGTGGGCAGAAATTAGGGTGAAATATAATCAATACGTTCAGTGCTATTTGCTTCTTCACAGCAGCTGAGTTTAAAAAGGTTTTCTGATGAATGTAATTGATGATGGAATGAATTTCTTTTTAATCGAAAAGTTAGTCTGTGGTCCATTTTCATATATTTGAAATAAAAATAGCTCTGCAGGTTAGAGTTACTCACAAGGCTTTCTTAACACCTTTGTTGTTGTTGAGGAAAATATATCGGATATGTGTGCATTTCATTTAGGGAAAAGTTAATGTGTCATCAAATTTCACAGATAAAAGTGTTGCCCTTCAGGGAGATTCAACTAGTGTCTCAACGGCAATTAGGGCTATCAGGAAAAAGATGAACGGTCTTGGCCTGATAGCTAGGAAAACTTTCCTTCAGTTGAAATAGGAAGCTTTTTATATTTATAACGGACCGCCTCGTGCCGGTTCACAGCTGTCTTACTTTTCAAAAACTATTACTTTCGTTTTCTGCTCTAATCCTGGTTCATAAACTTCTTACAATCTTCCTACTCCTAGACTCTGAGTGTCAGGACACACCTAATGCATGTATTTCCCGTTCCGTTAGTTCCATTCTGATTGGTGCCCTCCTCCTCCCTCTGTTGAGAACATCTTTGCTGTGGTTAGAGAGAATGAAATTACCTTTAAATCTTATCTGTAAAAATAACTGCATGCATTACGTACATGATACAGATATTTTATTGAATTGTTTGAGCTCTGCACCCGTCTTCTATTATAAGGAGTGATTTCAATTTGAAACGCCACTTCATCGGTTCGACCGAAAAGCCAAATTCTACATTATGTTATCTAGATGGGATTATCCATGGAATTCAAATCTTTCATGAAAAGGGTATATTGCTAACACCAATGACTGCGAAGAATCTCGGTTATGCAAACCATTTTCAAGATAAAAACTCGCGTTTGAAATTCATCTCTGCGAAGCGGAAAGCGAAAGACGCGAGGCCGCACATTGTCTTTTAATTCTACTACCCCCTTATTGCTAAGCAAGTTAAACTTTTGAGCATCTTAATGCGTTAAGTGTTGATGACATTCCCATGAAGACGTGTTTAGGTCTTAATCATAAGCGATCCCACCTATTGTGAAGGAAGTAAAATTTGTTTACCTAATTTTCCCTCAAAAACACGTGGGAGGCATTTGACATTGACAACGCACATGTTTAATCACATTCTTAGGAAAGCATAAAATACATTAGTAACAGATCCAGAGATTGTAGTAACTTCAGATCGAGTTTATCAAATTTACTTCGTTGACAGAGACTAGTACTCCAGGAATAGATCAAACCAAAAGCATTTTATTTATTTCTTAATTTTGATTCCTGTGAATGTAGACAGAATGAAGCATTGAGTCACCTTTGCCACCTACAGATGAGCCCAGCCTTTATGAGGAATGGACCCAAAGCAATTGTTGCGGCTCTACACATACATCTCTCATCCGAAGCTTTGTTATGAGTCATCTTATAACGTGTATAAAAAACTGAAACCATCACGAACGAGTAGAACAGTGAAGACGCTCTTACTCAAACCGATCGTAGGCGTTGTGAGGCCTGCAGTAACTTCACGTTCCTTATCGTAACGACGCCAAAGTTAACGACCACACCTCTCCGGGGCATGCCAGATGCTCACACCGAGAGATTTTCTTTTGTAATGATCAACTTAAGTAATTATTCGATTAATTGTCTCAAATAAAGAAGGTTAGATAGTACCGTAAATTCAATTCAATTTGAATTCACATTTCTATTGCAAATGGGATTTCAAAACGTAAATTTCAAACGAAGTCACCTAGTGGAAATCGTTTTAACAGACACAAAACCCCCACTAAAGTTTTCTGGATTTATGTATATGTCGCTCTCTTCTCCGGGGAGTGCTATTCAAGCGAGAACTGTGACTGGAGAAATTTGTGGTCTCTGCCTCGCCTGCACTTCGGGAAAACGAAAACTTTTTTGACGAAAATCACTTGATTAATCAAACTTGAGTTACGTACTTTCCACTCGGATCATCAACCTGGAACCCACGGGCAAGATAAGTATTCGTTACCAAATGTTCTTCAATTTAACTGGCGATGATCTTCAGTGTGCGTAGTATTAGCTTTGTACGTACGATTGCACTGGTCAACAACCAAAATGCTTCGGAGACCAAAGTAGCATTTTCCATATAATTTTAGGTTGCTGGTCACAAATATCATGGTTAAAATTGTTTGGTAGCTATACTTTTCGTGATACGCCTACATGTCTAAACACGTTCCTACAGGCTGGTGGACGTGTATATTACTCACTACGCTCAGTCTCTCTGCCCTCAGTATCGTTTCATCAGTCACAGAAGGTGTTTGTTCAACCTATTATAAGCGTTAAGCAAAAAGGCAGAGAGTAGAAATGAATTAGAGTTTAAACCATAATGACATTTACTGTATATTAAATTGAATTAATCAAATATTGCATGCCTCGTATCTTTGAACCTGTTGCCAATACTCATTTTTCAACGTGATATTTGGATTCATTGATTGAAAATACAAAAGAATCAACTAGTATCATTTAAGAAGCACACAACTTTTCAAAAATTTGTTGACCAGTGTTATCTAAGCAGCGGTAGATTCATTTTGGTGTTTTAGAAAATTATTCTCTATTGTGCTAGGTAATTTAGTAATTCGTTCTTTTAGGGAATAAATCACCGACGCGCCTCAGGCTTTCTTAATTTCCCTCTAAGGATGAAGATATGAATTGTCGATGACGTTATAAGAGTTCATAATAACAAATGCTTCTTAATGATAATAGCCTTATCATACGAATAAACATCAGAATAAAAATAATGTGTCTCGTATGAGATTGGTGGCAGCTTTTTAAATAGTTGATAAACGAAAATACTTCATGATTGAGATGGTGAGGACATTGAAAAGTCCTGTTCGGCCTCGAAAATCAATAATGGTGGCGAGAATAATAATTATCGAACGACCCACGCATAACAATGTCTAGTGATTGGGTAATTTCAGGGCGCCTACAACAAAGCTTTGCGCAAATTTGAATCGTACTAAATTTTACTTTTTCTTCTAGGTACAGTGTATCATTATCGTTAGCACAACTTACACGCTGATTATAGGACCGTTGTACGGGTTGTAATACGCTCCTGTTTTTTCATGTCTAGTTCATTCACAAGCCTATTGTAGAATTATCTGTCATCGAAGTTGAGTGAACACCTGCAATTAATGAAACATGGTGCATTTAGCAATTGGAAACAGCGGACGTCAGCTGTGTAAGGTAGTTGAGGTCCTTGAAGTGAGGTACCTAACCACTTCAAATATTTTAGCTGTTTAATAAATACACTATCATGATTTTTACCATAATATTAATTAATGAAAATGGCCTTATTTTGATTCAAAATCGAAAATTTCCGAAGTTATAAAGAAAGCAAATGAATTGCTTCTAGATTGTCGTGAACTTTAAGAACAAAACATGAGTGTCTGTTATAACCTTAAATTGTTCTCATCTTCAAATAAGTTGTCATAGATATGTATCAATAATTATTACACGGTCAACATACGAGAGCACGTCACTCTATTTCAATCATCCTCTGCCACATATTGTTGGAATGATTGAGAGTGAATTCAGATCATTTTGTGTTATCTCTGTAACCTAGATTCGGTCAACACTCCTCGAACTACACCAAGATCAAGCTGAATTTCCCCCGAGTTTCTGTTCCCATGGGTAGTTCATAACCCCTAATCTGAAGAACGCCAAATCGATGCGATTGCCCTCTCCAGCACGAACCCCTCAATTTTTTGCGGCTAGTCAAAACAAACCATAGCGGCGGATCCTTCTGCAGGTGTGACGACTGCAAGCCTGCGCCCTAAAGGGGACCAGCCGAGCGGAGCAGCAGTGCAGCACTTGTTGCGCTCTCCCAGTTACGGAGGACCAAGCTCTTTGTCTCCAGCGGAGAAATCTCGATTGCATTTAAATCGTGCCATTTTTTCTTTCTTTATTCAAACATAATTGTTTTAGGGACAACAATTTACAAATACATTCACTAGTTTCGCGGATTGTATTTTTTTCTCATTCTAGCAACAGCAAAATCTTGATCGCGATTTGCCAGGAAATACTACAGCGCTTTTAGTCGACAGATCTTTCTCCATCACTCTCATGCTTTAAAACAGTATATTTTTTTATACTCTGATAATAATTCACATCATATTATTCAACTGCTATATTCATCTCAATTACAAGGTCCCGAGGAGTAATGCAGACCATCCGAATGAAGGATGGCAGACATTTCATTGATTGGGAATTAATTTCTTATTTGTATATAAGAAACTGTTTATGATGTACTCGAGTTCATCTTCATAGGATGAAGATGTACATTTCACCATACCTGCTAAGTAACAAAACGACATTTCAAAGGACGTAATAGCATCATAAAGTTGATGCTTTGTGCTTTGTTCCCTTAATCTAATCTTGTCCTTAGAATCCAACTCTAATCCCGCGAACAAATGAAGAATTTTTCACGCTTCGACTCTGAAATGAAATATTTGATTGAGGAGGAATTGAAAGGAACTCACAGTTTTTTCACGTCTGTGTCGATGCATTTCGTCATCAAGCTAATAATTCCTAGGGATACCATATGGTAATTGCCTATAAAGAAACAAGAGAAAATCTTCTAAAATATGACTTATTTGATCAAATGACGGCTTAAACTCCAGGAAGGCCAATTTGTTTTTTAGATTACATGCATTAAAAGATTAAATTGTTTTTGCACGTCGGTCCAAAAAGATATGAAGACGAACCATATTCAAACACAGACCTATGCAAATGCAATTTGTTACAATCTTTGGTTTAGGGAAGAAGCTTAAGCGTTTTCACTGTGTCAATGCAGAACACAACGCACCTTTAGTCATTGTTGCTCAACGGGTTTCTCAGCTCTCTGGATGCCATAGGATACAACGAAGGAACACTCAGGATTATACA
Source organism: Platorchestia sp. MABIK (assembly GCA_014220935.1). Classification (NCBI taxonomy): domain Eukaryota; kingdom Metazoa; phylum Arthropoda; class Malacostraca; order Amphipoda; family Talitridae; genus Platorchestia; species Platorchestia sp. MABIK. The sequence goes on along the minus strand of JACJUY010002291.1, from coordinate 4,902 downwards.
AATGATTGTAATTATCGTTTTGATAACAGTAGCACGACAGCTACTATAAGGCAGATTTGGTGTGAGAAACGATGTGAAAACACTCGAAAAAATTTTACAATACAATTTTAATATTTTAAAATTAGATATGCGTGGTTGATTTTAGGCAAAGTTAGTGCGCACACGAACGATCATTGAAAATTAACAAATGCTGCTATGTACTCACATCTTATGGTAGTGAAAACATGTGTGCGCGTGAAACTGTATATACTTTCATATAAAACTCACTGAATGACGGGTTTGTCCAGAAATAGCGATTTATTTTCTTAAATTTCATGCTTAGCCCACGTTGAGAAAGTATCGATATATAAGTGATGCAGGAGCTCTTCAGCGACAACGCCCTGATGTTTTGAACGAAAGCATGCCAGCTAATTTGCCTGAGTGAGGAGGAGGGGCTTGTCCTCATCAGCAAATTAATTTCACTTGCGTAACGTAAACTTCAGTAACCAGGCGAATGAATAAAACGAGCATCTCATGACGTGCTCAACCGCCTCTTTAGCAAGATTGAAATTAAAGGATTTAGTGATTTTCAAATAAGAGTTCAAAGAGCTTTCTACAAATTCAAATTGGACAAAGTGGGAGGTAATAAACGATTAGAGGGGCACTGTAGTGTTTAATAGAAGACGTCTCGCTGAGAGAGGATACTTAAATTTCTTTCCTTCCAAACATGTTTTCTCACATAACAGACTATAATTTCTGTTCGAAACTGAGAAAACGGGTCACTTGTGATTAGCTCCTAAGCTCTTCGTCAAGTTCCACCAATGATTGTCTCCAAGTAATTTTTATAATCGAAATCATATGCCAAGGGCGGAGAATCTTGATCTTGAAATTAATCGTTTGTAAGAAGTTACGGCTCATTAAGTGGTGGCCATTTCACACTCGTCTGAAAACTCATTCATGGATGTGTTGCATTATTCATTTCTCTTTTAAATTAAAAACAGTTTCTCAATGTTTGTTTATCAGAGCATACCTGATCATGATTTCATTCTTCTGTCGCGTACAGACAAGGATAACAATACATATCAAAATTTCAAACTGCAGCAATCGAAGGGCACCTCATACATATGTGCGCCTCAACGCGCTGCACAACACATTGTGATGAGAAACCTCTTTTTCTTTAAGTCGGGACTTTTCAGGCATAGAGCCTACAGAGATTCAGAATCACAAATAAGAAGAGGATTACGTTACGCAATGACCTTAGGGTAATCAATCACAGTAATACTCGAGGAACTTTCTGTGCAAGAATTTCAAAAGGCAGAATTGTGAACGTAATGTCATGACGTTCATCGCAGAAAAATAGTTGTACATTCACTGAATAAATGCATAATTAGAATTTCTGGCCTATTTTTCATTTATTTTGCCACTAAATGTAAATGTTTCCAAAATTCAATGTTGTGACTCGTATTGTTAATAACTCTGAGGACATTCGTTTCGCTAACAAGGGACATGCAAATAAGAACTCAAGCAGATGAAAGAGAGAGCGAACCAATCTGTTTTTGATTGCTTAATTTTTGCCTTGCCAACTGAGAGTAAACTCAGAGTAAATGCCCGGAATGTGAAATCTGGATACTGCTTGGTTTGATAAAATGTTATATGCTAAGTCATACTTCTACGCAACAATGAGATCAGACAACATATCGCTGCTCGATTTGAATAAACTAATGCGCTTTTAAAGAAGATGATGACTATTTCGACAAAATTCAACACACCTGAATTTCTGCGCATTGTTGAAGCAGTCCATCGTCAACTTCTCATCTCATAATTTTTTGCAATCGCGGATGGTCAGAAGTTTGTATTGTCAAATTTTGAGTTTGAGAGACGAATTTTAATTAAGGCAATTAGTGGTGACCTATGGGGACACCTAGCCTGACCACATTTTTGTTTTATGTTCTCTGCGACGGAAAATTGAATTAGCGCGCTGCTGGCTTCTGCCACCTTACATGTGATCTAGAAAGTGTCAAATTTTAAGTTCAAAACTGCTTGGAAATATAAAAGTGTTATAACGGATAGGATAAGAATGAAAAGACAGTAGTTGGGCTGCCAAGTCGGCTAAATGCTTCCAATATCTAGAAAAACCCGAATGATTCCGTCTTTTGCTTGATTGGGCAATGTCATTATAACGAACTACCACAGTTAATTTACGACATTATGCAAACCTGTTCTTCTTTCTCCACGAAAAAAATATAACCATCAATGGTTGAAAACCAAAAAACTCAGCTGATGAGAGAGAGAAGTTGGCTGACGAGAACCAGGAGTTCTTTATAAGAAGAACGCCTGGAAAAAGGGTAGAGATACTTTAGTTGTGGCAGGCCTATTGCTTTTCTCAACTGCTTTATTGACACGTTAACTCCGGCGGGTTGAAATAAAGTTCAACATCCAACTCAAATTAGAGTTCATATTAGAGATTAATTTTGAAAATGAAAAATCATTATACATTTGGATCTTTCATTTAGCTGTCATTATTTATAAAAATTTAGTTTGTGACTGCTGGTCGGTCAGCAGCATTGTGAAAATCCCCTCACTGACCAGCGGTGGGTCACGTCGTAGTGAAAGTGTTCAAATGCATTGTAGTGAACCGTGATCACAGCTGAGAAGTGAGCTGACTTAAGAGTCCAAAGGTGGGCTAATTGATGTGCTATCTAACTGGGGGTAGCTTTTCATTCTAATAAACTTTCTATAAAGATTAAACTGGAAGCGTAAGTTCTGCTCGCTAGGTATTTTCTGACTGAAATCTATAACTTAATGTTCAGAAGTTTAGGTCAGTACAATGGCGCTAGGATCATAAAAGTTTTCAGGACGAGAAAAGACTAAAAATGCCATAAATCGCATAATTATTGCTGATCACGCAGCAAATATTAGTGCATTGACTTTTCAATTTGTTTAGAGTAAAAAATACTTTTTTAACCCTTGCGCGCTCTGCTTCTGTATTGAAAGGTCGGTTTCAGCGACCATTCCCCTCAGCAGCGGCGGCGGGCTTGCATACTGAACCAACGCTGTGAAAAAGGAAGCGTTACTCAAATGCAAAATGATTGAAGTCTACTTACAATAGCTAAAGTGTAAAAAAATGTTTATGTATTGTAAGAAAAGCAGCAAGAATTATGTTATATTTGAGAAAAATGGGACTGACTGTTTCAAAAATTTTAATGCTGCAAGAGTGATTGCATTGTATGGGTGGTCATTTAATTTCAAATAAGAAGGGACAATTAACTCATCTACAGGTTTCAGCTGATTTCATTGACGTATTCAAAGGGACAAGCTACTTACTTACTTCAGGTTCATTCGACGTCATAAACCGAGATTGAGTGTGAATTTTTATTTGACTCAAGTTTTTCACCCTATAACATAAAATGGAAAAAACTTTTCGAATTCCTCACTAAGGTAATTTCTTTGACACAAGAAGCAAAAGCATTTTCAAAAGTGGGTCTCAATATAAATATAAACCTATGTATTAAAAAAGGACATAAGAGCTTGCCATTAAAAATCAGAGAAAGGACGTGAGAAATAAATATGGTCGCCTTCGTTCAATCAAAATCATGTATATGGATACAGAGTCGCCCAGAGAACAGTACCGGTGCATCTCGCAGAATACGCGTCTGAGGGAAAGGGAGCACATTTCAGGGAATAGGCAGACCGGAAGGAAAAAGTTACGCTCGATACAGAGGGGCAAATCAGAGAGAAAAGAAACGTCTGAGTCCATAGGAAGAAACTGACAGGAGCCAAGTGTATGAGGGAAAGTTTTCTTATCTCCATTTCGTAAATAGGTATTCATAAAATATAAAAACAATTTTTGCAGGTCACTCACACGTATCAAACGGCACAAACGATGAAAAGTGCATTTAACAGTGCACAGTTTTTTACAAAATTCCTAAAGTTGAAGTTGAAAGGTTTGTTTAAGCTAAGAAAATCTGACAGCGATGACGAACACCAAGTGCCTCAAAAAATCGTGCATTACGTTCGTACCTACTCTTAAAATGCGTATGTGATACTATTTCATTTCAGAGGTCAATTGTTTCAGTTAAACTTTTTCAAGCAACTTCTCAAAGTTTTTTCAAGTAGTAAATACCTGTTCTGAGTGGCCGAAGAAATCTCAATTTACATATAAATCGATGGAAAAAAGACCCATGTACCCAGCAGTGTTTAATAGAGGATGCATCATTGCGATTCATCAAAAGGGGAAAATCAACTCATGACATGTGGACAGTAACTGGTATAAGTATTACAATGATTCAGAAAACCATAGCACGATAAAAACAAGACAGTAAATTCGCGTCACCTCAGGGAAATTGAGAAAAGCCTGAAATTTTGAATAACAGAAACAGACACTCCTTGAAGAGATTGCTTAATAATAATCAGCGTTCACCAACGCAAACGATAATTGACGAATTTTGTAAACGTCTAACAATATTTCAAAAGACTGTGTTGAGAAATAAAGAAATTGAACTTAGGCTAATTCAAATTCACGAGTAATCTATCAATGTCTGCAGCGAGTGAGAAACAACATTTTTCACTAGTTCCAGAACTGAGAAATTAGAGATTAAGGTATACAATATAGTGAAATGAGTCCAGGTTTACCTTCATGTAGAACGATAGTGTCGGTGTGGTAGAACCCTTGAAGCTATAGGACCATCTTTTACCTTCCCGGCTAGCCAGGCATCTGAAGGCAGTGAAAGACGTTAGAAGCTGTTTTTACAGGAATGGATATGAATCTGCCACGTTTAGGCTTTCTGCTAATCTTCTCTGACCACGATATTGCTTCATTAAGTTTTACCTTCCTGATGGCAACGGGCTCTTTCAGCACGACAATTATTCTCGCGTAGACACGCCGTGAAATTTAAACGGTTTAATTATTGCGAATAAGGGAAC
>JACJUY010002290.1:81674-97861 GCA_014220935.1 Platorchestia sp. MABIK | reverse complement strand
CCTATGATGGGGCTGAAATTCTCATAGTAGGCCTATCTTTCTGGGAGAAATTCTCACAGTAGGCCTATTTTTCTGGGTAGAATTCCTATGTTAGGTTCTTGGAAAATTTTAAAACACGTCATCAAATAAGTTTCGAATAACTTTATTTTCTGATGGCTTAACTTGATATGCCTATGAAAAATAATTAAAAGTAATTTAAGAAACGCAAATTTAAAAAAAAACAACAAACAAAGAAAAATAATAAAACAAAAAATTCCTTATTCGGAACGCCTAATTTGAAACGTAACTACTTAGGTCGTCCTTTTCATAAATTTCAACGTCACCATTGTATTATCGCTCGCAAAATTCCATTTGTCATGCATAAAGTTCATTACAGGTATAATTAAATACATCTTTTTCTCTTTTTGCAGATTTTGGAACATCGGAACTGATCGTGACACAGCTGGTGCTGTGACACAGCATCACCTGTGGCACAGCACCACCTGTGGCACAGCACCACCTGTGGCGCAGCACCACCTGTGGCACAGCACCACCTGTGGCGCAGCACCACCTGTGGCACAGCACCACCTGTGGCGCAGCACCACCTGTGGCACAGCACCACCTGTGGCACAGCACCACCTGTGGCACAGCACCACCTGTGGCACAGCACCACCTGTGGCACAGCACCACCTGTGGCACAGCACCACCTGTGGCACAGCACCACCTGTGACACAGCACCACCTGTGGCACAGCACCACCTGTGGCACAGCACCACCTGTGGCACAGCACCACCTGTGACGAAGTTTCAAAAGGTGAGAATGTGTACAGCAGAGTTGTGTGTGAGGTAATTTGGATCGTACACTTTATTTAGGGATGATTTGTAGGCTAAAAAATACATATTTACTACATGACGTGTAAAAATATATGTACTTATTATTTGTCTATTAATACATATTATATTTAATTACAGATTTAATTTGTATAAGTATTTAAATACTCATTTTATTATATTTACCTTGAAAAATAGTATATGTTTAAATTGACGTATAATAAATAAATATTTACATATAATATCACAAACTGATCAATAAGCCCTCACACCGTCTGAAAATCTGTGCAAAAAATAAAAGAAATCGCACTGAAGTGGATATCGCAGATTGATATAACTGATGAAAATCGCCGCTGGATGTTGCTAGTGGACAACGGCAGTAGATATTGCAGATGGATATCGAGGAAGGATATCGCGATATGCAGCTCGTGTCAAATTTAGACATGGAAATCTGTTGTCCATATATTAGATGGAAATCGCGAGCAGCAGTAGATATCGATACTTGGCACTGATATTTCGGATGAATGTAGAAACTGAAGATGAATTTTTGCTGGATATCGAAACCAGAAGTGGACATCGAGATGGATATCAAGCGTCCCCAACGGAACACTGAGCGGTGGATATCGAGACGCCCCACCAATGGATATCACGAAGTGGAGATCGGGTTGAGGGTGCAGTGGATATTGTCCTGTCACGGCAGTAGCGGTAATCTCCTACTGCGTGGTGAGGGCAGTACCCTCTGTGCCCTCACTGCGCCACCACTGCACCACCACTGCGCCACCACTTAAATCAGAAGTTCTTTTTTGCAGGTTGTAACTCATTGATTGTAAATATTAACGAAAAGACTTGAAATCAACGTTACATCCCATGTGGTCTAGTGGCTAGGATACCTGGCTTTCACCCAGGAGGCCCGGGTTCGATTCCCGGCATGGGAAGATCATTTTATGCGTGACTTGGCTTTCAATACAACCAGTGAATGGGACTAAAATAATTTTCGTTTTCTGATTTCTTTGAACGCGAGTCTAGTTGTTTCCAATTCACTATTTGAATCGATAATTTATTCGTATATCTGCTAAGCACTTTAACCACGTGACTAATTTGTCATATTCCCGCCTATTTTGCCTGCTGGATTTTATGTGTACTTTAAAAACAGTCAATTTAATGTAAAAATTGAAATATGATGTAAAACATCTGCTAGTCATGTAAATCCCATGTGGTCTAGTGGCTAGGATACCTGGCTTTCACCCAGGAGGCCCGGGTTCGATTCCCGGCATGGGAAGACCATTTTACACGCTCGTGAACATGCGATTTCCGTAAGATGTGTTCCGACGTTGTCTCTGAGATTGATAAACTTGCAGTCTGAAAAAACGCTAGTTGAAGAAAGTATCCCTGAAAACAAAGGGAAGACTTGCATTGTCCAGCGTAGTGGTGGAGGTGAGGCGTGTGGGCTTTTCGTGCTGCGACATAGAGGCCGTTGGGTTTACCAGATGGACGAATGAATGACAGACCGGCGTTGCATTCAAAAGGCATCCAAAAGTCTCCAGGACGAAACCGCTGAGCGTTGCACTTCGGACGAGTTAGTCCCAGGGATCGAGTCCTCCTCTTGGACCGCATTTTCTCTGAAGCGAGAGCCTCTTCTGGTGATATAGAAAGGGCGGGTACAGAAAGACCCTCTTACTCAATGAGCCCTCATTTCACTCTTTCACTCCTTCCCTTCTCCTCACCCTATGTCTGCTGGTTTTTCCTTTGTGTCTTACATTCCCTTTACTTCTTTAGGTTTATTTGATAAATTCTCTACCTTAATTGATGCAACAATCTAATGCAAATTGATAGTGCTTATTGACTTATCGTTTCGTCGAGTTCTCCAGATATATGGTGCCTATTTCATTTCACTCTGTACTTATAGTGACTCGATGCGATATTCGTGCATGATTTACTTAGAATGCCAATATAATAACACTACTCTGCTATGCATTTCGGTCCCATGTGGTCTAGTGGCTAGGATACCTGGCTTTCACCCAGGAGGCCCGGGTTCGATTCCCGGCATGGGAATACGATTTTGAGCAAAGCACCTCTGTGGTCATGGGTTAACCTTACCCAGAAGCCTTAAAGCCTAATGATGGAGTAATACACAATTGTACAAAATCATAATACAGGGACCCTAATAAAAAGATAGAAACGCTATTTATAAAGAATTACATCTTAGATAGTGAGTTCTTCACGACATGATGGTTTTCCATTTAAAAACAAACCACAAAAAGTACGCATTGGACGTGTCACGGCTTAAGCGAATGAGTGCTAGAATCTATATAATATTCTGCTTGTTCCTCCCTTAGTTAGTTACTTAGTCCGTCCATTAAGCTCTCATCCGAGTTCGCGGTATCATAGATACCGAATTCCTGAGTGTTGCATTCAAAGATCGTTGTTTGGCCATCGCCAGGATGGGTCGACTAGTGCCTCAGTAATACGGAGGGAAAATGATTCTTCCCTCGAACAAACTGAGCTCGCGTATCACAGATACTTGAGTAACGTATTTCTGTCTCGAATTTTAAATTTTCGTTAGCTTGTTAGCTCATTCGCTTTTTCGCTTGACTACTATTGCAAGTTTTGCTACTTCACCACGCAGCCATCTGAAATTCTGGAAGTTATTGGAAGTGTATCGCAGCAACAGAAAAACTGTTGGCGAACCTCGACTTAATAAATATCAATCAGCAAACTGACTTCTCTTCTATTCCTGAAATATCAGGAAGATTCCAATGGAATAACCAGCCTGAGAAAATACGGCCTCTTATCGATCAACTGACTACCCTCCGGTATCCCTAAGACAGGGACATTATCAAAAGGCAGCAACAGAAAAACTGTTGACGAACCTCGACTTAATAAATATCAGTCAACATGGATTGAATTGTCGAACAAGCTGAGAACATGGCACTGCAGGCAATTAAGGCCGCGGCCAGCCAAACAGCAGTGGAGCAGGGCAAAGCAGAGCAGACCCGGCGCGGTGTTTTATGTTGGTGGTATTCCTATTACGGTGGCCAGACAAGTAGCGCAGGGCAGGGCAGCGCTGTCTGAATCAAGCGCCAGCAGCGTTTTATCTTGGATGATAAAACACCGCTCGGGAGCTGGCAGTCAGTTGCACCCTAGACTTCGTACGGGGAGGATACTAAACTTCTGATCTCCTCAATGCAAGCTATTCCTGCGATCGGGAGTGTATTTCGTATTTCGATCATAACTATGTTAACGAACAATGATCATTTATTGCAGACGCTATGGAAGTTAGTATTAAGTGGGCTTGTTTAATTATTTATGTGTATATAGGTATTTTTCACCTCATAAATTGAAAATTAAAAACCTATACCAAGCATTTTCTGTGTCAATACCTACACTTAAAAGCGTACCACTGCCGAACATTTTTATTTTAGGTCTTTCGTGTTAGGCGTGGCACTGAAATTGACTTCAAACATACCTTTCTAATGTATCAACTTCTTCTGGACCAGCGCGAAGCGCTGGGCATGGCCGATACGGAAATATTTAAGTTTGGGTTTAAAAATTACATTGTTAAAAATAACTTTAAAAGCATGTAACTAAAAATCTATTAGATTCTCCAAAAACGGTTGTGATGTTCGAGTTCTATGGGAAAATAACAATTACATTGAAACTTAGTGACGCCAACCAAATACAAAAGATCCTAATACACTTTGAAATTGTTCATTAATTTTTAAATTCGAAATTCGGGTTGTTATATCCATAAATGTATGTCTTTACACGCTTGAACGAATAAGTTCCTTGTTCTGTAATGTATCTACACGTAAAGCTCTGCAAAATAACTCAGATTCAAGTATCTATAAGGTTTCAAGTCATTCGTCGGTGAATTATTAGCATGATTATTGTATCAGCAATCATAACTTGCATGCCATGCAATTAATTTCTTATGGAATTTTCTGAAGCAATTGTGAAACAGTATTGAAGCCATTTAATTCATTGTGTGTAACAATATTGTAGGGAAATCAGAAGTAAAATACGACAGTGTACGGATGTACTTGTACTGCTAACAACATAATGCGTAGCATAGCAATATATATGAATAAACACAATTAGACGAAATATTGCAAGTTCAACAGCTATTTAATAAGCAAAATTCGAGGTAACTACAGTCACAAAGCACTGCTCTTCTTAGCGCCAAGATTGCAACTGCAGCGGACTCAGGACTAGTCCCTGCTGTTTGTTTGGCTGCCTAACTTACTAGTGTCAGCTAGCAGCTACCAGAGGGTCGAAACTGCTCTGCTCTGCCCTGCTCCACTGCTGTTTGTCTGGCCGCGGCCTAATGCAGTGCTGATAGAGAATGGCTGTAATTGTTCAGCACTCGGGCTGCCTGAACCAAACGAAGTACAGGAGCTTGATCATCCACAAGACCGTGATGGCCCAGATATTGCAACTCTTACTGATGAACGGAGACTGATTGCTGATGCTGTAATTGAATCTGTTAATAAAAAGAGGAGAGGTGAAGTTCCTAATTCGACATGTTTCTATGTAGATGCGCCTGGAGGTTGCGGTAAAACGTATATGTTTAATGCCATTATTTCGAATCTGAGAAGAAACAACTGCAACGTGTGCTGTGGTGCTTGGACAGGTATTGCCTCTACTCTACTTTCAGGAGGCAAAACTATCCATAACTTGTTTAAATTACCTGTTCCACTCATGGAGACCAGCGTTTGCAACGTATCTGGCGCTTCAGATCAAGCAAACCATTTCCGAAGTCGTGATTTGATTATCTTGGATGAGGCGTCTATGATCCTTTCATTTGCTCTTCATGCAATTGACAAACTCTTGCAGGATATTAGCGGCACCAATACTGTATTTGGAGGTAAAATTTTCCTTTTGGGAGGAGATTTCAGGCAAGGGCTTCCTATATTACCGAGAGGAACTCGTGAGGCTATCATCGAACTATGCATCAAAAACTCTCCATTGTGGCAAAATTTTGTACAAAACTTATTTCACGTCAACATGAGAGCAACCGAAGACCAGACAGAATTTGCGTCATGGCTTTTACATATTGGTAATGGGACGATGGCAACTGTGCAAGATCCTAATCTTGCCACTGATGATCAAGAAGTGCCTCAAATTTCATGCGTTCATGGATATCTGGTGGATGACATCTTTAACGACACAAATGAGGATAAGAGAAAGAGCAGTAATTCTTTCGCCAAAGAATGCAGACTGCCTCAAGATAAATGAAGAAGTTTTAACCGGACTTCCTGGCGAGTGCCGCACTTAATAAGGCCCAGACAAGGTGTCGACAGGTGACACAACTGAGGCAGAGCGTTATCCTCTCGAGTTCCTCAATTCACTGACACCATCAGGAATGCCTCCTCACAAATTACGCTTCAAGCCTGGCTCAATAGTAATGCTTCTTCGAAACATTTCTATTCGGAATGGACTCTGCAATAGGACGAGACTTGAGGTGGTGGCCATGTATCAATGTTCAATTGAGGCTTTGATTATTAGCGGTTCACTAAATGGAAGACGTGTCCTTATTCCCAGGACAAAGCCGGCACCGAGTGACCCTAACTTGCTATTCACATTAGAGAGAACACATTTTCTATTCGTTTGTCATATGCCATGACTATCGATAAGTCACAGGGGCAAACATTCATAAAGGTTGAATTCCTACCTCACCCCTTTTTCAGCCACGAACAGTTGTATGTGGCATTTTCAAGGGCATGCAAACTCACACATGTGAGAGTTAAGGTAATAGACACCGATAAACAGGGAGAGAAAAAAGGACGAACTTTAACTAAGAATATTGTCTGCCAAAAGGTGCTAGACTGAAGTTGAACATTGAAAATTGTCGTTTACAATGTGGTTTTATTATTTGTATTGAACTATGTAGCACAATATTACTTTCTGATGATTCATTTGTACGTATTTTATCTCATTTGTGTCTGTTCTAAATTTAAAATGCAAAATACACTATTTTCATCTAAATGTTAATAATCACATATTTGTTGCATTTTATGGGTTTTCTGTCCAAAACACTAATTCTTTGCGTTTTCAAAAAAATTATCAGTTTTATCAAAAAATATTTGTTGATTAATGTGCCTGAGTTTTTGCTGATTGGTTATGCTAGGTTAGGATAGTTTATGTTGAATTAGAATAGGATATGTTGAGTTAGGATACCTTAACGATAGGTTACGTTGAGCTATGATAGGTCTGGTTGGGTTAGGGTAGGCTATGTTAGGATAGTTCATCTCCAGTAAGAATGAGTTATTTTGGGATTTTGTTACGGTTCCACCTAGATTCCAATGATATTGACCGTGAGACCCAGGTAGCAAAATTTATTGACCTAATATTGATCCAATATGCAGTCTCAATATTGACTGGATATTCAAAATGAACATTGGGGAAATATCTCATTTTGGAAAATTCGGTTGATATTGGAAAAATATATCGGCCCAATAACAATATTATCATCAACCCAATATCACTAATTATTGTGTCAATATTAACTTGATAATGAGGTGTTCCCTACAATAACATTGGCTTAATACTCAATTCCTGATGTCAGGTTGATAATGGTAAAACATATTGTCCCGATAATGATATTTTCACTAACCCAATATCAGCTAATTATAGTGTCAATATGGACTTGATATCGAGGTTGTAAGACCAGGTGTTGCTCCTTCAGCCATTGAGTTCCGTTTTGCGGCGTGAAGCGGCGACCATACTTATACTTCCCCTCCATTAGGTATCAGTGATACGCAGAAGAGAAGTTGGAACTTTTTATTGATCATATTTACATTGACATATATTACAATTACTGAGCATAAATAAACCAGAATTGAGATTTGAGGGGTAACTAAGGTAAGGCACTACAAGNATTGAGGCGTTTCCTTAAACAACACTTTGGCTCAATTATTAATTTCTAATATCACATCAATATTCAGAAGTGTTCAAAGATGAGAAATATATATAATTCTGATAACCATGTTACATGATGTACATGCCTACACACCTACAAAACTATGAATTAAACTGCATTCAAAATTTATATAAAATCCATGATTCCATGATTACAAACCTCTTTGGCATCGTAGTGTGGAAGTCCAAATTTTGTGTTGCACTTACCAGTGGTCGGGCAGCCTGTACATCCAGTTTGATCCCGTCAAGTATGCGTAATTGTTCAAGATACAGACATTTATTGTTATAGTAACATTTGACAAACGATTTTAGCATATTTTTTAAAAAACTAGACCTTCGAAACTCATTGGACGACTGAAAAACAAGAACTGTGAACCTGTGATTACATTAATTCTGAATATACTTATTATTGTAACGTATTCACATTTCTTGATATCTGTCAAATACATCTGCACTCATTAATGACTGAAATAACTATTCATTAACTGAATAGGTACATTTTATACAAATTACTCCGTATCATTGGCGTACTATATCAACCCAATGTTTGGGCAATAATAATTTATATTTCAACAAATTTTATTAAAATTGTGAGATTTTTAATTATTATCAGATTGTAATCCAAGATTCTAATATCAGGTCAATAAATAATTATCAACCCAATATTGCCCTAAAAATTTCTTGCTACCTGGGGAGAACCGTCTCTTCCATACAAATATGTCAGATAGGTTCGGTTAGGATAGGAAATGTTGACGGAATTTGTTTACGGGTCCATCTAGCATAACGATTATTGTCCGAGGAATCGTAAGAGTCCTGCTACAGTTACAGTTAACAGGGGCAGCAAGCATTTTAAAACCAGCTTCCCGTGCCGAGAATCGAACCCGGGCCTCCTAGGTGAAAACCAGGCATCCAAGCCACTAGACCACATCGGACCGTTGATTAATTACAATTTCTTTGTTATTGTTTAGACAAAGAACTGGAAGGGAAATTGCGTATTTCAACGACATTAAATTGCCAGATAACTTATTCAGAACGGAATTCCATGCGCTAAATTTCCGCGCACAAATAAAAACATTTTTAGGGCGCATTTTAGGTCGCAACCGGATTGAAGGCAAGCAATTTACACAGCTCTCTTTTGATGACAATTAGTAAACAATTGTTGCACTTCAATGATGGTGCTAAAAGTCAAGCGTGACCTGTATCCATTTCAAGGTTACGTTGACCTATGATAGGTCATATTGTGTTAGGGTAAGTTATGTTGGGTTAAGATAGTTGATCTCCAGTATGGATAAGTGATTTTGGAATTTTGTTACGGTTCCACCTAGATTCCAATGATATTGACCGTGAGATAACCGTCTCTTCCATACAAATATGTCAGATAGGTTCGGTTTAGATAGGTTCGGTTAGGATTGGTTCGGTAAGGACTTCTTGACTCATTGACTTATCGTTTCATCGAGTTCTCCAGATATATGGTGCCTATATCATTTCACTCTGTACTTATACAGTGACTCGATGAGATATTCGTGCATGATTTACTTAGATTGTCAATATCATAACACTACTCTTTTAACATCTCTAGTCCCATGTGGTCTAGTGGCTAGGATACCTGGCTCTCACCCAGGAGGCCCGGGTTCGATTCCCGGCATGGGAAGAACATTTTGAGCAGTAACCTCTGTAGTCACGAGTTAACCTTCCCCAGAAGCCTTAAAGCCTAATGACAAAGAGTAATATACAATTGTACAAAATTATAAAACAGGGGCCCTAATGAAAGAAAAAGAAAAACTACGTACAAAGAATTACACAGTTTAGAGAATGAGTTCTTCACGACATGATGGTTTTCAATTAAGAAACAAACCACAAGAAGTACGCATTAGGCGTGTGACGGTTTAAGTGAATAAGTGCTAAATATATAAAGAATCTACTCTCCCGGTGTTTCCCTGTAGGTTTAAAATGTATATAAAAGAACATAAAATGATTACATGTATTAACTTTTATGGGAATATATATTCTGAAATGAAAACAGTGAAACCTTGAAACGGAGACAGGTCACGCTTGACTCTAAACATCATCATTGAAGTGCAAAAATTATTTACTAATAATATTGTCATCAGAAGACAGCTGTGTAAATTGCATGCCCTCAATTCGGTTGCGACCTAAAATGCGCATTGAAAATCCTTTTATTTATGCGCGGAAATTTGATGCATGGAATACCGTTCTGAAAAAGTGATCTGTCAATTTATAATCGTTTAAATAAGCGATTTTCCTCCCTGTTATTAGACTAAACAACAACAAAGGAATTGCCATTAAACGTCTATTCCATGTGGTCTAGTGGCTAGGATACCTGGCTTTCACCCAGGAGGCCCGGGTTCGATTCCCGGCATGGGAAGACTGTTTTAAAGTGCTTGCTTAACTGTGAACCTTCCCGCAACTTCAACTCTGAATTGAACTACAAAAACTATTATTGGTCCGATTTTATATCTCGTGACTCAAAGATTTCATCGAGATGTTTGATAACTTGTTAGAGATAATTAAACAATTTTAAAGGCGACAATGTACAGGTTTCACTTTTCATGTAAATAATAATGATAGTAAACAATAGTGAAAAGATTTTACTCAATTGGTGTGTCCCATGTGGTCTAGTGGCTAGGATACCTGGCTTTCACCCAGGAGGCCCGGGTTCGATTCCCGGCATGGGAAGACTATTTTATGTAACGCCCCTTTGGAAACGACAGTTAGTTCGCCAGAAAGAAATTAAAAATTTCTAGGAAAATGCCCGTCTCTTCAGTATATGTGAGATACGAAGGGACTTCTTCGATGCTAAGTTTCCTTTCAAAAGACAGAGCTTTATACTGCTAATTAATATTTTTTTCAGGCCTAGAATACTTTCAAGGTAATTTGCGAAATTTGTCCATAATCTTGGATGTTTTTCTGTAGATTTGAAAAAAAACATACTCGTATAAGTACAAATGAAATGAATGGAAGCAATAATCGATATGAAATATAAATTCTCATATGAGAACGGTGAAACCTTGAAACGGATATGGGTCATGCTGGACTTGAAACACCATTTTTATAGTGTAACAGTTGTTACTGATTGTCCTCATGAAAGAGCTCTGTAAATTGCAGGCCCTCAATTCGGATGGGACCTAAAAAGCACATTAAAAATGATTTTACACATGAAGGGAAATTTGACGCGTGGAATTCCGTTCCGAAAAAGTGCTTTGGCAAACTAAATTTGTTAACAAATTGATATTTTCCAGGCTTTTAGTGTAAATAGTAATAAATAAATTGGTTTGATAAATAAGTCCCATGTGGTCTAGTGGCTAGGATACCTGGCTTTCACCCAGGAGGCCCGGGTTCGATTCCCGGCATGGGAAGATATTTTACGTAATGTCAAACATCAATTTCTTACATGTTAATTAACAGAGGGTGTGTTTGTATATTGTAACCCCACGTGTCTCGTGTTAGGTGTGATGAATATATACTTGTTTTATAATGGCTTTGGGTGTTTTTATTTAATTGTATTGAGCATGCTTTACGTATCATTAATTACAAATAGTGTACATAGGGTGTGAGTAATGTGTGCAATTAAATATAATGTAGTTATTTATGTATTTAGAATATGCTCCGTGCACGCGTATGTACACAAATGGGCGTATGTATACACACCTACATGTATCCATTCACCCATTAGACTTCCATTTATTTATTTATTGTTTAATTTATTTTTTGTGTTTAATTATTAATTCAGTAATTAATTTATTTACAGAGATTGAAGTTCATTCTAAGATTATCTCAACAAGAGGATTCAATAATTGAACATTCAATTTAAAAAAATTAATTTTAAAATTATCTGAACCAGAATAATGCGAATATTGTAAAAATTAAACAACGCATGCAAAAAAAGTTTTCACGGCTTATCTGTGTTTGCTGCGGTAACGTGACGCCTTCATTTGTGACGGTTGAATTCCTGGCGTCAATTTTGGAGGTTAAACCACACACGTAATGTAAACATCAACACACCAAATGTTGCGTGCGTGCGTATGAGCGTGTGCATTTCAGCCTGTATGTTATTTTGTACACGCACACATGTGTGCACCCACGTCAAGAAATTCATGCACACAAACATTCATGCACAAACAGGCTTTAAGGCTTCTTCGTAAGGTTAACCCATGACCACAGAGATGCTTTGCTCAAAATAATCTTCCCATGCCGGGAATCGAACCCGGGCCTCCTGGGTGAGAGCCAGGTATCCTAGCCACTAGACCACATGGGATCGAACGACAGTATAGAGTAGTGTTATTATATTGACAATCTAAGTAAATCATGCACTAACATCGCATCAAATCACTGTATAAGTAAGGAGTGAAATGATATAGGCAGCAAATTTCTAGAGAACTCGACTAAATGATAAGTCAATAAGTCCTCACCGAATCTATCCAAACCGAATCTATGCAAACCGAACCTCTCTGGCATATTTGTATGGAAGAGACGGTTCTCTCACAGTCAATATCATTGGAATCTATGTGGAACCGTAACAAAATTCCAAAATAACTAATCCTTACTGGAGATCTATTATGCTAATCCAATATAACTTACCCTAACCCAACATGACCTATCATAGCCCAACGTAACCTTGAAACGAATACAAGTCACGCTTGACTCTAAACACCATCATTGAAGTGCAACAATTGTTTCCTAATTGTCATCAGAAGAGAGCTGTGTAAATTGCATGCCCTCAATTCGGTTGCGACCTAAAATGCACCTTAAAAATGTTTTTATTTATGCGCGGAAATTTGACAAATGGAATTCCGTTCTGAATAAGTGATCTGACAATATAACATCGTTGAAATAAGCAATTTCCCTCCCTGTTCTTAGTCTAAACAATAACAAAGAAATTGCCATGACTCATCGGTCCCATGTGGTCTAGTGGCTAGGATACCTGGCTTTCACCCAGGAGGCCCGGGTTCGATTCCCGGCATGGGAAGATGGTTTTAAATGCTTGCTGCCCCTATTAACTGTAGTAGGACCCTAACGATTCCACGGACAATGTCATCGTTAAGGTAGATGGGCCTGTGAACAAATTCCGTCAACATTACCAAACCGATCCTATCCATGGTTCTACCTGATAGTTTGTGACGGTTAATGAAACATTCAAACATTGACGGTTCTGCCTGACAGTTCTGCCCGACAGTTATACCTGACATCTCTACCTGATAGTTCTACCTGACAGTTTTACCTGACAGTTCTACCTGACAGTTTTAACTGACAGTTTTACCTGACAGTTCTATCTGACAGTTTTACCTGACAGTTCTACCTGACAGTTTTACCTGAGAGTTTTAACTGACAGTTTTAACTGACAGTTTTACCTGACAGTTCTACCTGACAGTTCTACCTGACAGTTCTACCTGACAGTTCTACCTGCACATGGCAGAATCAACTCAAGTTGTCTCCAAGTTGCCAAGTTTGCAGAACAGCTCAGCCGAACTTCGTCAAGTTGTCAAGGATTCGAACTTTCCAAATTTCCGGCGCTGGATTTGGGCGTGCGGCCGCCCGTAGAGTTAATGCGATTCTCGTCCTATTCTGTTCTGAATACTTACACATCTATTGTGTGTCTTTTGTGTACAGGGTATGCTTATCTATCAATATCTAATAGGAATACTTACACATCTATTGTGTCTCTATAGTGAAATATATCTATCGTGTCTTCATTGTGTACAGGGTAGGGTTATCTGTCTGTGCAAAACAAGAGTACTTGCACGTCTGTTGTGTGTAGGGTATGGTTGTCTTTCTGTGCATAATACGAATACTTAGATATCTACTTTACATAGGGTATGCTTATCTATCTATATATATTCAAAAATGTATATATCAATTGTGTATAGGGCATGGTTTGGTATACATGGCATCCATGTATACCAAAAAGAAAAATACTAATAAAATATTTAGGTATAATAAAAAACTTATCTACACCGTATGGCCCATAAAAAGTAAACCCAACTCTAAATGTGTTTGAATGGACTTACTTTTTTATTTAATTTAGGTATAATGGTAGATTTGATGCATGAGTATGTAGTTTAGACAGCAACAAATATATAATATTTAAAGTGGGGATCAAAATAATACAACAGATGATTAAATCGCCAGATTCCACATTTACAAACCACGTACAATAATGAAAATTGGACCATGTATAAACAATAGTATTAAACGGTTAATAATATATCTAAAACCCACAAAGATTTAATAGAAAAAACAGATAGGAACATGTATAACAAATACGTGAACAAAAGGTTGCCACACATTTCAAGATATACATACGTTAATTAATACTTCATTACATTGCGGTTATTATTAATTGCTAGTGTGCACGGCCAGTCAAAAATGACGGGATTCAAAACCTCTCTTGAACAAATTTCCCAGATGTGGAAGGCAAAAAATAAATAAATCCTAACAGTACCCGTGACAAAAAATATTATTGTCTTTGTGCACTGGTGAAACTCGTATCACAGATACGGCCATTATAACTATCCTTATGAGCGTGACAGAGAAATGGAAGAAGCGGACTCCAAAGAAATAAACCAAGGGTATTGTTAGGTAGTGGCAGGTCCCTTGAAAATTTGATGGACAGTGTCATCGTTAAGCTAGATGGACCTGTGAAAAAATTCCAACATTACCTAACCTAAACTATCCTAGCCTTTCCAAATCTAACCTAACCTATCCTGCCCTATCCTATCCTAAACGAACCTATCCTGATAAAATGTCAAATATTTCAATGCGTGAAAAGGCCATCTCATAATGTTGCACTGAGGAATTCGGTATCCATGATACCGCACACTCAGACAACCTATGTTTCTTAAGAAGCGGACACCAAACAAATATTTAAATAAATATTTAAATTAACACACAAAGGGTATTATTAGGTTAGATGGCTGCGAGACGTTTAGAGTAGTTCACCACCTGCCTTCTACATGATTCGGGTGTAATCTTATTCTTTCTTCAATGCAAATTCCTTTAAGTTCAGTGATGTTATGGGACCTTTCTTCTGAATCTTCAACTTCAATTCCCTCCACTCATTTTTGATCGGATTCATGTCCGGGGATTGACTTGGCCATTCTAAAATGTTTATCGTCTTCTTCCTCAACCATTCCTTGGTTACGTTTGCAGTGTGCTTTGGATCGTTGTCTTGTTGGAAGGTCCATCCACGTTGCAATTTTAACAAACGAGCTGAAGGTAGGAGTTGCTCTTCCAATATTTCACGATATTTCCTGCTGTTCATGGTTCCTTCAATGATGTGAAGTTTGCCTACCCCTGATGAGCTGAAACATCCCCACACCATGATTGAGCCACCTCCAAACTTAACAGTGGGTATGGTGCGTTTTGGTTTATACTCTTCGTTTTGTTGCCTCCAAACATGGTTTGGGCTGTTTCTCACAAATAGTTTGATTTTAGTTTCATCTGACTACAGTACTGAGTTCCAAAACGCTGCTGGTTTGTTCAAATGGTCGTTGGCATACTTCAGCCTGGCCTTGACGTGACGTCTCTGGAGAAGAGGTGTTCTACGAGGGGTGTGGGAGCGAAGACCTTCACGGTGTACTGCCCTACTGATCGTGTGTTTGCCGGCTTTGATACCAGTTGCCTTGAGATCATTCTTCAATTCTTCACAAGTAGTTTGAGACCTTTGCATTAGTGTTTGGAAAAATTTTCAAACACCACGGCCATTAATCTTTCGTGGACGGCCAGTTCGAGGCTTGCTGAGAGTTGGATTCCGGCATTTCCCCTAACGTATTATGGTTCCAACCGAGGCTATAGGAACACACAGTTGTGCACACATCTTCCGATATCCCAAACCTTCATAATGGAGCTTCACAATACGTTTGCGAAGGTCTTGGCTGATGTCCTTGCTCTTACCCATGATTTAGGAATTTCAGAACATGAGCTACTACACCAATGACAAATTATTGGAGATGAATGCTGACGAAAGTTCGGATGCTAAATATTAGAATATGATAGAACATTTTGGAATAAACCTACAATAATTTCGATGCTTGATATCGAGAAAAAAGTTGAGGATTGTAAACTTTTATTACCGTATTTATTATACATGTTCCTACATATTTTTTCAATTAAACATTTGTATGTTATAGATATCTTATTAACCGTTTTATACTATTGTTTAAAAATAGTCTAGTTTTCGTAATTGTACGTGGTTTAGAAATGAGGAATCTGGCTATTTAATCAACGTGTTGTATTATTTTGTCCCCCACTGTACATATGTGTAGCAACAAGCATATATATGTACGAACAGCAACACACACAGCAACACGCACAGCAATACACACAGCAACACACAGCAGCACACAGCAACACGCACAGCAACACGCACACCAACACGCACAGCAACACACACAGCAACACACACAGCAACACACACAGCAACACACACAGCAACACGCAGCAA
>JACJUY010002290.1:35278-56744 GCA_014220935.1 Platorchestia sp. MABIK | reverse complement strand
TTCATTGAAGCACCTATGTAGTTAAGTGCATTAGTTAGCCTTAGTTACCCCATTCCACATATTTAAGCAGCCATTGCGTTGCAGCCCAAGTTTTTCGCAGATTAATAATCTTTACTATTGTAATGAAAATTAAAAAATATATCGCTTTCATATATTCCGTAAAAATGACTCTCTTCCGTAAATTCTCCTATACATGCATATCATATTTATACCATATTCGTCATATCTATGAATTATACACACAAACCCGTTCTCTCACCATAAAATTAATTTCATTGCCATGAAAATATATCTCTTTGATAGACTGACCTGGAAAGAATATTGCGCATTTGTAGTACATACCATATATTGACGTATTATTTCACACCAAACAATTTTGCGCAAGTTTTCCTCATCAACAAGGGATGGGTATTAATATATAACATGTTTACAAAGTCACTTCGCGTTTTTCAATTTTACGCATTTTACTCTCAAGTAGGGACGGGTAGTGAAACTTTAAATCACATTTAAAAAGTTGATTTTAATTGATTTTTATTTTGGACAATTTACTTTAATTTTGTTAATTCTATCTTAATTTTGTCCAATTTTGTCTCAATTTTTGTACTATTTTGTTTAAATTTTGTATAATTATGTTTTAATTTTGTACAACTTAATTTTTAATTTTGCACAATTTATCCACTAAGTTGCATCAGAAGTCGCAATTTTGTACATAATAATAACTTTGTATATAAACCTATTAACCCTCTGAGTGTTAGAATCACATTTTCCTGTAAAAAAAATTTAATGTAAGGTGTATATACAATGTTTTACATACTGTATATCGGTAATATATACAATGGTATACATATATCGGAACCGTATGTGCTGTATAACATACCACAGAGTGCCTTTTTCTTACAATTTACTGTGTAACATACGAAAAAAATTTCCATAAATTATCTTTGCAAATAGATGTACATGGATTCAAGAAAGCGTATCTTTAAAAAATCGGATAATTTTATTGTACAAAATCTGTGCAATTATTATAAATATTGTATAAATTTTAGAATATAAGATTTAAGGAACATAGGCTATACAAGTTTCAATGTTATATAGTAACATTAGTGGCATCAACAACTAAAAAATGTGGTGCATTTTCTGTAAATGAACTGGTATTGTTCATGTTTTGTACATAAAACAATGTATTGATCATAAATTAGGCTATTACATTTTCACATTATTACTACCAAACATGACGTTTGCCAAACAGGATGCTTATTGAACAAACAGAATGTATGCCAAACAGGACGTTGATCGAACAAACAAATTCACGCCAAACAGAACATTTATTGAACGAAATTTGATTGATAATTACTGAAATAATCGAGAGGAAACGATCCAATATCAACATGGAAACTCACTCTACGTTCGTTAGCTAAAATTGTGTCTGCGGGATTGCTTGGAACAGTTGAAATTCGTAAATGCAAACGTTAGTGTAACAATTACTGAGAGATATTTGTTGCCTCATAATTAATTTATTCGCTTAGTTAGGTTGGAATCAATTTTTAAATCAAAATGGTACTGAAGGCATCTCATGGTAAATGATGAAAGAAGGAAAAGAAAAAGAAAACAATTTCTTTCCATAAAGAAGATAGAAAAAATGCCATTGGCTTAAAAATATCTTTATCTATAGATTGACATTGGTGTTGTAATACTCATGTTAATAGTCGAAACAAACGATTGAGAGAAAAACATGCAAAAATGCGTTCCCTTGTTGCGTAATCTAGCTTTAATAGCATCATCTACGGTGGTACAGGCTTCAGCGTAGGCCTACTCGTTTATTAACAAAGTTTTTAAAATCTAGCTTTCCTGTTATTTTCGCATACCGCTATCACATAGAATAATGATGGATGAACTTCAACCTTATTTTACCTTGATGGAGATTCGAAATGATCCACGTAAAATGTTGCAATTTTCGTACTTTTTTTTCCCTTCCGTGTTTGCAATTTTCGTGCATATTTTTTTACTTCCTAAGTGACCCCAGCCTCTTTCTTTTGTCGCAAATCACTGTTTTTATTAAGATTCTTATAGTTGGTGGCGAACGAACTTTGTAAAAGTGTTTTCAATAACACATTTGTTGAGGTGAATTTCGCGGAGTGCTGCTGCAAAATACCCTCACCACACGGCTGCCACCAGCCTACTGACTTGAGGGTTGCCCGAGCTGTTCCTCTCAAGGCCCGACTCTGTTTGAAAAACGGAGGTTCAGCCTTCAAGTTGTGACTCCGGCTCTTTCAAGGTTCAAGCCTTCAAGCTGCGAAACAGTCAAGTTCATTGCTTGCTAGCCTGCTTATTTGGTAGCCTTCTTGCTTGCTGGCTAGCCGTCTAGCTTGTTTATTTGCTTGCTTGTTTGCTGGCCTTCTAGCTTGCTTGCTTGTTTGTTGGCCTTCTAGCTTGCTTGCTTGCTTGTTTGCTGGCCTTCTAGTTTACTTTCCTGCTTGCCTGCTAGCATCCCTGCCTGCCTGCCTGCCTGCTTGCCTGCCTGCCTGCCTGCCTGGTGTGCCCGTCGCTACCGCCACCCCGTCAACTGGACACCTGAACACTACATGTAGACCGCAGATTGTTGGCTAAAGCTTCATATGTTTCTCATGCCACCACACTCTTTCGTGCAACATTGTCATGATGTATCCAAAAATTGTAACATTCAAATTAGAAAACTCACAAAATGCTAAACACATGCATTTTGCATTCATCGTCAAATACAGGGTACCTTCCAAAATAAAAATATATGCAGGGTGCCCTCCAAAAATGTACTCACTTTGTGACTGCTCAGTATTCATGGATTTTATTTTGATGTTAGTGTTTATTGACATAGACACAAGCCTGATGAGTTAAATCAAAGAAAAGAACATTGATATTATAAAATACATGAGTAATCGTGAGTCAAAGGTTGAGTACATTAATTTTTTTTTGGATGTGTGAGGGGGAGGGAGGGGCGTTAGGTCCCCATGTCCATGTTCATGTCAATACTCATTTTCTTCTTTTTTTCATTCGAGGCCTGTATTAAATTAAGTTTTTAATTAAACAGAATTAATCACATTTAATTATCCCCGTAGGTAAACACATTTAATTATTCCCACAATTAATCACGCTTAATTATTTCCATAATTAAACATGTTTGATAATTCCCATAATTTAACACATTTAATTATCCCCATAATTAAACACGTTTAATTATTCCTATAATTAAACACGTTTAATTATGGAATGAACTAGTTGCGAGTTGCATACATTATGTAAATTTTCGATGGGGTTGTGTAAATTTGAACACTATTGTAAAGGTTTAACTTTTACAACATTAATTGCCGTCAGAAGCCAAGAATAAATTCTAAAAACATATCTAATTAAAATGCAGAGTGATTATTCTCAGAAATTTTTATTTAGAATTATTTTTTACATCAGTATTGAAATTATTTTATAGCTTTGTATAAAATAGATAAGTAAAATTTAATTATTAGATTTTAGAAATATTTTTGAATTAGAAATAACTTTTGTGTATGAAAACAGTTAAGTAAAGTTAATGTAATAGAAAAACCTGTTATTGATTATAAATCATTCAAGGGCGTAGACTAAACTAAAATAATTTTGATGTTGATACAAATTGCATTAGAATACAAATCGTTTGAAAATAAGTGTTAATATATGACTATATTCCTATTCCGAAAATGTTGTGTCTTGTTGTGAATATTTTAAATTATAGTGAAGATGTTGGAATTTATTTTTTTTTGTTGTCGTTAAAAAACATTTATTTTGTTATCTTATTTTAGTTATCATTAAAAACCGGTAATCTAGAAAAACTTTTTACATTCATGTCTCAAATGGTGGAGAAAATAACATACTTTTGTTCGCATAAATAATCGTGTATCAAAAAAATGATTTCTCGTTCAGGAATCGGTATACGAAGAATAAAATATAATTTTGTTAACATCAGGAATTGAATAAATGTAAACTAATTTTTTCATTAATGTATCGACAGGAAAGACCATCACCTTTATGTTTGGTCGAATTCTTCTTTTCGTTCTTTATCTTTCTCGATGTTCTCTTTTTTTTTTGCTGCGTCTCCTTTTAGGTTTTCATAATTTCGTTTTGTTTCATTTTCGTTTCTTGTTTCCTTTCATTTTTTTTATCTTTTTGATTTTGTATCCCTATCGTTTTTTACCTTTCTCATTTTTCCTCTTTTATGTTTTTTGTCGGTTTCATTATGCATATTTTTATTTTCTATTCTTTTCGTTTTGTGTTGCAAAACTGAAATAACTTTGCATCAAATCTTCACTCCCATAAAATGCTTCACAAAATCCACCGCAAACAATTAAAACCTCAACAACAACAAGAGGAATTGAACTGGAAAATACCGATTTCATCAATTGTTCCCGCAAAAAGAAATCAAGTTTAACGGGAAATTGAGTCCAAAACTCATGAAATGAGTTCTATTTAGAGCGAAAGGCAAATCTTAAGCAAAGTTTTCAATTTTTCATTTCATTTTTGCAAGCCGACGAGTTGCGTCGGTTATCGTGGGTCATAGAAAAGGAAACAAGGTAGAGTCACTTATATGGGGAAAATTACTCCTCCTCTGGCTTGGCCAGCCAATAGAAAGTCTTCATTTCAAACAGACTGGATAACGTCACCAATGCGAAGCGTCGTTAGGCCAATAGTGGAGCCAAATTTGGGGATAGAAGTGTTGCCAGATGCAATCTGAGAACTGCTATTGGTTCGAAACCATGACGTCAGCCACGGTAGAGGAAACAAGGTAGGTTCGAACAAGTCTTTTTTTCGTTGACGGTGTGGTTTTACTGACGTCACGGCAACGAACCAATAGCAGCGCTCATGTTGCATCTGGTAGCACTGATACCCCCAAATCTGGCTCCACTATTGGCCTAACGAAATGGCGTTTTGGTGACGTCATAAAGTTGGTTTGAAATAAAGCCTCTCCATTTGCTAGCCGAACAAGAGGAGGTGTATTTTCTCCCATAGAAATGACCCTAGCTTGTTTCCTCTACCATGACGTCAGCATTGCGACTCAGTCGATAGAAAAATAGACTGGTTTGACGCTACCTTGTTTCATCTACCGTGTCGTGGGCCGTGGCACTCGTGTCCTTGTCGTGGGTTACTTCTGCTGTGCCTCTCAGTGTGCTCCCGGACTGTGGAGGATACGTGTCGTACCAACTGCGCTCTGAATAATA
Source organism: Platorchestia sp. MABIK (assembly GCA_014220935.1). NCBI lineage: Eukaryota > Metazoa > Arthropoda > Malacostraca > Amphipoda > Talitridae > Platorchestia > Platorchestia sp. MABIK. The sequence goes on along the minus strand of JACJUY010002290.1, from coordinate 51,528 downwards.
CTCATATTTCCTTCAACTAATGGGGAAAGCTTATATTTGACTTTAAATTGCAACGAATACGAGTATTTACTTGAAAATTTTATAAAACATTCTTACTTGAGCCAGTTGAACTTAGCTCTTAACTCGTAAGCGTGTGTGTGTACTTGTGTGTGTGTGTGTGTGTGTGTGTGTGTATATATACTAGGATATATAGTTGTGTGTGCCGAAAAATAGTTTTATGTGGAGCATTACCCTCTTCTTACTTGTAGTGTACATACTCTCAATTAATACGCCAGGTTCTCCATTAATTTGAAACTCTCGAAAGTACGCGAATAGTCATAGGATAAACTATGCGTAGCATAGCTAATGGTATGCATAGACTATAACTAGGCATAAATAACTCAAACTTGGCTATACCATCGTGCATTCATCTATGAGAATACAAAGTTTTTTAACCATGTACATAGTATGTTACGTTAGAATATTAGAATCATAAGCAGCTGTGAATAAATGCATCTCTGTTCAGTGGAGCCAGATTTTAAAACAATTTATTTCACCGTATCGGCACAGCTGTCGACGAAAGTTATTTTGTCACCCGGGCTAGGCTGTTTCTTTATGGATCCAATCTTCAAGTATGAAATTTCTATGATAGGCTTAAATTTTATTTGAAAACAAACAAACTTTAAGATTTCGCTCAGAGAAACTGTACAAAGCGCAGCCAATTCGACAGATAAACTTACGCTGCCCTCTATACAGAAATAACGACCATACTGTTTGTAAATCTGACCTTTGAATGTAGAAGTAGGAAAATTAGATCGGCTATCGGTAACATGTTAATGTCGAAAAAACATATTTTAATGGATTGAATTTTGGTTTCTTCCAACTATCATTATATAGATCATATATAAATCCTGCGAATAAATTAATTCCTTCCTTACGATATGGGTGAAATAGTAGCGCGTGTGAAATGAATTTCTTCCCTTAAAGAAAAGGAAGGGGCTAGGCCAATCTTCACGTGTATGAAATGGGTGTCTTCCCGTTGGGAAAAGGAAGGAGTTAGCCACAATTCCCCTCCCTACCCAGGTGTAGGAAATGGGTACCGGCACGACAGGGGGTAACCGTCACTGCGTCCTGGTGTTAGTTGGGGTGCACAAATTTGTACCCCCTGTTGTACCCCTTGTCGTGGGGTACAAATCCGGGGTGTATCGCATGACATGATTTGATTAACTCGTTAACTGAGGTAGGTTAGACGTTCGACTGAAGCTCAATATTCAACTCAAATTAGAATTAATATTACAGTTCAATTCTGAAAACAACGAAAATTAAATAGATCGTGCAATTATTTAGTTTTCATAAAGTAATTTTGGAAATTGAGTGTCTGACTGCTGGTCTGTCAGTAGCATTATGAAAATTCCTTCAGTGACCACCGGTGGGTCCCTCTACCGTCAAAGTGTTAAATAATCCTTCATCTATCTTTCATTCTCAACTTGTACCACAACTCTTAAACTATGGTGTTAGGAATGCGAATCTGTGTATACATGGCATGTATATATATATAGCAAATAAAATGTTGCGTGGATGCACATATCTACATTGTAATTCTGTACATGGAGTAATTAGCTCTTCGTTATAAATAAAATTTCTGTATGTATACGTGTGTTTTTATTTTTCCTACTATATGTGTCAACCATTTTGGATTGTCATAAAGGTACAACCGGCGGTAAAAGTTCAAATGTACACTTGGCTACCCTACGTGCTGAGTCATTTTGGCAAAAATCCTTCAATTATCCGTATTTGAAAAATTTTGTTTTCAAAATTATTTAGTTTGGCCACGAAAATTGTTCACAATTGTGTCAAATCGACCGGAAAATAGAAAATAGAAATAAACGTTGTTAATTTTCAGCACAGTTGACACAGATATTATTTGTATTTTAGTTGATGAATTATAATATTGAAAACATTTTATATATTTCATTGTTTACAAAGTATCTTTTTCAAATACATGGGTCTTTACGTAAGCCATTATAGGTGTCATGTAAGTCTCGCCGATCGTTGAAAAAAGTGATGAAAAAACGTAAAAAACAAAAAATCCTTGCGGAGTTTACTATAAGTTTGAAAAAGCAGAAAAAAATTCCCTAAAAAAATGAAATGACCTTTTATTTGAAGATATCATGCATTAAAACTCAAAAAAGGTGTTCTTTAGGGAATTTCCTCTAATTTTAAAAAGCAAAAAACACAGCCCTGACAATAACGAAAAAAAGAGACGGCGAACATTGACAAGAAAGTATTAAAATTAAAATGGGTTCCCTTGAAGAATTTACTCTAAATTTGACTGGCAATCTTTGAAAATGAATTCCTCAAAAAACGTTGATAAGAACGTGTGGCTTAGCCTCTACACGGTGCCCCCAAAATAATCAACTCATTTTCTGATGGAGTAGATGTTGATGGACTCTACATCTACTGATGAGTAGATGAGTAGACGAGTTGAGTCCACCATCAATTAATGGACTCATAACGATGACTTGAAGCTTTTAAATAGAAAGAAATGGAGGAACAGTTTATTTCCAATAAAGATGCGGAGTATCATTTGTTTTTTAAAATATCTTAACTTAAAGATCCTTAAATGATAGACATACATGGGTGGCATAATACCGAACTAAACTGTCGGTACAAATGATTTAAAGAAATGCATGAAAATCTATCCCTATGCTGAATTATTTCTAAGTTTTGTAATGCATTTTAACACAAGCAGGACGCATACGTTTATGGAGAAGTGTACATATATAGGAAATTGGAAAGTATTTGAATATCGTGAATGCATTAGAAGATTGTCTCCATGAAGAGAGGAGTAACTTTCTTGAAAATATAATTTTTTTTTCTTCCGCCATGTGTCTTTACAAAACAAAGATTTGGAATAATGGATATAGCATGGTACCCAGCGTTGGGTATGGAAGAAGGAATTGGGGGAGGAAGAACGACTGGGCGTGGCATGGTCCCAAGCGCAAGGAGTGGAAGGATTGTTTTCAAATCATCAAAAATACGAGTGTCCCTGCACAGCGGTATTGATATTCTTTGCTTTGTTTATATTGCGTCTTGCAAATTATTTCTAGCGTATTTTCATGACTTTGAAAAGCATAATTCTGAAGGACACATTGAATTTAAAAAACAAGGAAGATTGAATTGCAGTATGTATCTGTAACATGTCGGGTTTCACGATGAAATGTTCTATGTATCTACTGGTTTAATGTATAGTCTTCTCAGTAGGTATGTGCGATGCAAAAATTGCGGGAAATGCAATGTAAAAGTAAGAAATTGACAACGCTGATGAGGATAATGAGACTCAGTCTAACTTTTTCACCGAAGCATGCATGTTTTTTGCCGCCCAAGCGATTTATTACTGGGGCGGAAAAAACATGCATGCAGGCGGCCACACATTAATTATCAGTAATCTAGTTTGTTATTCTTTTACTTAAAACGGCGACTGAAACTGGCTCAACATTTCTGGGGGCATGGCCCCCGTGGCCCCCCCCCCCTCTCCCCTGGCTGCGCTACTGCGCACAATCGTTCAGTTTGACAATTAAGCAATGTACAACATTGAGATATTACAGTGTGGAATTCATTTTGGCAGAGATGCGAAACGGCGTGATAAGTTCGCTTTAACTTACACAATTTATGAGATTTTTGTCAGATGAGCTTATTCCACATGCGAGCATTTGAAACTGAAAGAGCTTTCGGTACATGTCAGATGAAAGAAAAGAAAGAAAAACACTTTTTCCAATAAAGTATAACATGAAATGTTGATACATTGATTTTTAAAACACCTCAACATTAACATCCATAACTGAAAATAACACATTGGTATCGTAATTCCCGTGTAAAATGTTGAATCAAAATATAATTGACAGAAAAGCACAACAAAAATGAGTTCCTTTCCTTGTCTAATCTGATTCTGACAGTGCATTTATATATAAGTTACTAAGAGAACACAATCCTCGTAACGCTTAGTTGAAAAATGTATTCGTTTGTGCGCATTTAAATTGAAATAGAAGCAAAAATCGCGTTCAAAGACCTTAACATAGAGACCCTTAATTGCTATTCACACATGGTTATCGTAATACCCATGTTACGTGAACAATAGTTTATTAAGACATCTTTTATCTGATTTGATTTCCTGTTCGGAATATTGGATGAAATAAATTTTAAGTAGTCTGCATCACTCTGTGGAAAGTAGAAAAACAAAAACGTGTGTCGGATCTTTTGAATGTAATATCTTTCTGGTATTGGAGTCCAGCCGAGTTTTCTAGTATTGGGGACCAGCTGAGTTTTCTGATATTGGGGACCAGCTGAGTTTTCTGACATTGGGGATCATCTGAATTTTCTGATATTGGGGACCAGAGCTGAGTTTTCTGATATTGAGGACCAGCCGAGTTTTCTGGTCATGGGGTTCATTCGAGGATTTTTAAGAGAAAGGTAGAGGATAGCGTTTCTTGAATTTGCCTTTGTTCACTCCTTCGGCTAAAAAATTCACGCATTTTTGCAATTCTTTTTGCAGATATTGAGGTACGTCTCCCTAGCCTAGACTACAGTAACCAAAATGCGGTTATACGAAAGACTGAATGACCCACAATCTAGTCTTTTTCGTCGAGAGGGTTTCAATACAATGAAAAAGCATTAAGTTAGAGTTAATTTAGAGTTAGTTTGTCGTATATTCTCTTCACGTGGGGTTTGGAAATTAGGTTTTTGTCAAAAGACATAACAAAGAGTTTACTTTGTCCACGGGCTCGGTTATATCATCCTTGAGCGTCAGCTAAAATATTGTTAACAAAATTATCATTAAATAATCGATGCATTTCTTTCGAAGTCTTTTTCGTTTTCAATAATGGTAAAGTTAGATTTAAAACTCGAATTTGAAAAAGCTTTTTTAAAAAAAATGAGAGAATTACAGAGTAAACCTTTCAAATACATTTTTAAATCACTAAAAGCTTCTTTTAATAATTTTTTTCTCTTGGGCTTCATCGTGAATAACCACCATGCTAAAAATAAACAACGTATATTTGTTAAGTTTACTAGGTGGACGAGGTAATATCCACCCAGCACTCACTGTTGGTTAAGTATGTTCGAGAGGGCACAAGCGAAGGAAAATAAGAGTGGATAACTCAGCTTTAGTCTATATTTGGGTGTGCCGGCAGGACGTAGAATGACGAGCTCTTGAGGCTTGGTGAAGACACGATCTTGGATGAAGGATGCTTGGCTGATGAATCTCTTTGGCTTGAGAGTAGCAGAACCGGTAGACTTGGTGTGGCGGTGTAGGTCAATATGGGAATTGTTTGGGGAATGTGCTTACAATGATGGAGCATTCAGGGTATCAATTTGACTGGCATGGTACGAGTAAGGATCGTAGATTGTGGTACTTGAGTTAACTCTTAGATGGCCTGCTCAGGATACCAATAAGGAGCCAATGAGGCAATGAGGCCAGTAATTAAGTAAAATAGCGTGTGAGTGTAGTTAAGGTGATTACCATGAATTTAAGTCATTAAATCACAGTGTACTGAAGTCGTTTTATAAGGGGTGATGAGATGGGATCACCGTGTATTATTTAGTGCCGTTTACAATTACTAAAGGCCCAGGCGTGTGTGTGTGTTGCATGCTTCGGAGGATGCGGAGCTACAAGTACTCGATACCACTGCAGAAGGAACAATGAGCTCAACCGCCGCTAGGCTCAGCGATGTTGCCGTATCGCCTAGGTCTACTATGGCGGTGCTTGATATTCGTTACTAATTGTTTGAGTCACATAAAAAACATTAAGATTAGTAATTTTAAGTAAGAAATTATTAGTAATAAATTATAGTAAAGTATTTTATGCAAGAAATTAAATTATTTAGTACTGTCCCGCCACCCGACCGTGCGGCGTAACTTTCCGAATTAACGGACTCTGAAGACATAGACTTACCTAACACCCATAGTGGGGTCAGGGAACGCTGGAATTTAAGACAATTTTAGTGACAAGCGTAACAAAGGAAAGGAGGCTCACCTGAAGATCTTCGAAAATAATATTCAGGCGAATACGTCTCCAATTAAGCCGGCTGTCAAGGACACTAAGTCCCGGAAGCAGAGGTCAGTTGAGGCCAGAACCCGCATAGCACACGTTAGATGCACTCGCGGAGACGACCAATCTAAATATGAGGTGGCAACAGGCTGCGGCCACCTCCATAGTTTTCTCGAAACCGTTGCTGTGGCTTCGGACTCGAGCAAGAAGATGAGACGAACGATTTAGTTAAGTTCACTGATATTTGTCGCCAAGGAAGTGAAGCACCCCCGCCATTGCTTCGCTTTGTCATAAATTGTCAGCGTAATTGTCTTTTAGGCTTGGTTAAATTAATGAAAGCCTTTGTCCTTTATTGTGCAAGGTATTGGCTGTCTTGCACAGGACTTCAGCAACGAGCGATGGCTGGATTTGCGACAGTATTTAATGAGAATTTATGATTTGTAGCTGATGCTACAAATTCATGATTATCTGTCTCGTACTACTTTATGACACCATGGAAAAGCATCATACTTTAAGCGAAAATCTTTTCCTAATGGTATGACTCAAAGTTGTCTGAAAATTTCCTGAGTAAGTGCTTTGTTCCAAAAAGTGATAAAATCAATGTTTAAATTAATAGAGCAGTTTCCATCCTGATAATTTTCAGCAAAATATTTGAAAAAAATAAGTTTGATGCAGGTGTATTTTTCAAACAAAAATCTTTTCTCTTTGAAAAACAGTTTGGCTGCCAATCTAGAAGTTACGCCAGTAATTCTAAATCATGTGCAATATGGTTATTTCATGAATGAAAAAGGGGAATTTGTTCTCTCTATGTCATGACTTTGTATTTTATGATGATAATATCTGATAAAATGATGATGTCCATTAAGGTGGTAATATTTAATTAGGCGATGATGTCCAATTAGGCGATAATGTCAAATATGGTGACGAAGTTCAATGAGATGATGTCCAGTAAGATAAAAATCTAAAATAAGGGATGATGACCAATGAAATAAAAATTTCCAAAAAGGTGATAATACTCATTTAGACGAACTTGCAAAATAAGGCGTCGATATCCAAATTACCATGAGAAGTTTGATTGGCTGATGTAAAAGAAACACAAGCCACCACTGAAAGCCATGTAAGCAATCGATATATGACCAAAATAGTCTTAAACTCAACCCAAGTAGAATGTAATACATTACTTGAGGATCAAATAACATGATCAAAAATCGCCAAAACTTAGGCACAGTTCATTCATGTCTAATTAATACGAACGAACGGAAAATGGGAGGTTCCTTCAGCAGTGTCAGTCCGTTTTCGTCTCAGCTGTTTCTGAGTTTTTGTTTACGACGGACTGGCGTTCCCAGTAGTGTCCTCAAAGTTAGTTATTGGCGTGAAATGGCCCAGCATTTCTTTTGAAATATTGGAGATAAATCCGTGCACAGAAAGGGAACTCAGAGTCGCCGTTATTGCATGTGTGTGTAAAAAGAATTTCAATACCCAATAACAATTAATAAGGCAAACTACCTTTGGTCCTTGCGTTTAAATTCCATTGTAGTGTTGTGGTCTAGGGGGTTAGGATACCTGACATTTTCTCTCAAAATACCAATTAGATTCCAGGGTTGGGAAGAATTTACGTGAATTATGAGGTTTTGGCATAATATACAAAGGTGTTGAGATTTCTGGTGTAATATGGAATAGTGTTGTTTGCATGACTACAAGAAGAAATTGTAGGCTGTAATAAGAGCTGTTGCCTCAAATTTTCAGTTCGAGTGTTACAACAGAAATGACTGGTACTAATCGGTAGAATTGGAAGCTTGTTACTTGCATAATATTAAGTGTTGATAGTAGAGGTGCAATTTTAAGAGTAATAATAAAATAGCCCCCCAAATGTGCCGTTGAAATAATCAAAATGTGTTATTTAGTTAGAAAAAGACCGAAAAACTTGATATACTGCTTCTTGGAGTTTAAGTGTAATTTTTTATTAGACACAGTAGAGCAATCTTGCAGTCTTTCCCGTTGACAGGTGTAAGAAAGCATAATAATTAAATTACCATAAAATAACAATACTTTATATGTTTTATTTTCTACTTTTATAGGAGACGTATTTCTCATTCTTTAACCTGAAGTGTACAAATTTTAAAACTGGGAAAACCTTTGCCATCCTATGAACTGTTTTAGGATTTTTATATTATCTCCTGTATAGAGACTGTTTTAATGTTAAGTGAATAATTAACTTCTATATAGCATGCATGTCTCATTTAATTACTTCAAATACGCAAATTTTATTAATGGATCTATATCTTCTATCATACAAACTGTCATAATTTTTTATTTCATCATCTCTTTCAGAATGACTGCTTGGCTCTAAAATGATATAATACCTTCATTATATTCACTTCCTCCCCACAATGGAGGACCCTCTACTTGTAGTGCAGAGAGAACTGCGTGTCTCTAAGGACTTCACGGTCTACCGGGAAGTGGAGCAGTGTGTTGAGGTTGCCGTGCATCGAGATTGGATCAGGTAGTGTGCCATTTTCATGCTGTACACACATACTTCTTTTGCAGAAAATTGAAGTAACCCAATAATGACCAAATTTTTTGGGTCTCAAACATATTACAGTAATTTTTCTCAAATTATTTTTAATTAAACTTGGTAAATACAAAGTTTCTATCAAAGCATTCAGAAAATGAGAACAATATGGAAGATTTCTAAATGTCCTTCAAATAGGATGGGGGTCAATACTGAAATAATAATGTTTATGTATCTGTCAACAATAATTGTTCTTTATTTGACTTTACCAATTCTTTCTAAATCCTTTAACTTTTTATCTGAAACTGATGACAAGCAAATTAGAGATGTAGACTTCATTGCCTCATTGGTATATAAATAATATTGTAATCATAAGGTTTACTATGATAGTTACGTTTGTTTTGCATCAGCATCTGATGAATAAAAATCAGGACAATTATAATGATAGTGAAGCCTATATCACTGATTTGCCCATGAGGCTCAGTTGTTCAAATATTCAGAGAGTAATTAATGCTATTTACTAATAGCAACTGAATTAAAGTATCTACTTGCTATTTAGTGAAATATCATAACATTTTTAAAGGGGTATGCATGTTATATGATTAAAATTGTGCTGCAATTGAATAATTTAAACAATCCTTTTCTTTGAATGTCTTGGAAAAATTTTTGGGTACAACAATTTTATCTGAAGATGGCTAAAGCATCTCATGTTCACATATGGTTAACATTTATGCATATGATTAACATATTCAGATGCTATTGTATACTGCCCATTCAAAATGAGAGGATTAGATATTTTGCTCAAATGAATCTGGCGTATGTGGATGCCAAACAAATACATACATCTATGCTAATAGTACCTACAATTAAAATATTTTTTACTTGTGCATTGGTAAAACTCACATCATAGATATGGTCATTAAGCATCCTTATGAGCATCACAGACACACGCACCAACCAACAACTGTTTATTGTTAAAAAGTGGATGGTTTCCGGGTTTCTTAATGTTAGGGTAAAGTATTAGGATTCCTTAATATTTGGGTTTGTTTAAGGGTTCCTTAATATTAGGGTATGGAATATTAGGATATGGTTGAAAGGTTCTTTAATATTAGGATATGGTTTAAAGGTTTTTTGATATTAGGATATGGTGTAAAAGTTGTTCAATATCAGGATTATTGTAGAGAAAGTGGATAGATCTTTAGTCATACTCAACAAAGTTTAGATGTAGCAATGCTCCTTTTCATATTTGATATACTTAAAACAACTGCAAACATAATTTTCTAAGTAATTAAATGTCATCATTGAACTAGCTTGCCAGGAGATGGCTTGATTGAATAGTTAGTGCCTATGTAACTTGATAAAAATCTATAAATTTATGTCTATTCTTTAAAAAAAAAAAAAAAAAAAAACTCAGTGTAGCTAGGTTCACTCAAAAGGTTATGCCACCAGCCTTATTGTTACAACAATGTAAATAGATTGTAATCTGGCCAGCTATAACTCCTCAGAAGGATACAACTATTTTATCTATGTGAAGTAGCACTTCCAAGATTAAAATGTTAGGTCCCAAGCTAAAATTATGTATGCCTTCTTTATATTGAAATAAAGTATGTTTTTGTTTTGTTAAAGACCATTTTTTTTGTTCACTGCTGTCCAATTTTTCAGCGCCTACTGCTTTCTTCTTCAACTTTTAACTTGTTTGAAAAACTTTTTTCTCAACTTACTGTTTCTATGCACCTTGTACATAGATTCTGCATTTCCTCAAGTCCATACTAAGTAATACCTTCCTCTTTTTTGGAATACTTTTGTTGCAGTTAGGGAGGCTTAAACTAACATGTAATCTGACCGGCTACAATGTAAATTATTCATAAAGTTACTAAATGATGCCTTCCTCCTTCCTCACTTTGGAATGGCTTTGTTGCAGTTAGAAAGACTAGAACTAACATCTAATCTGACTCGCTACGCTGTAAATTTAAATTGACCATGGATCCTCCCTTCAGGTCTTTGGTGGAAAAGCAGTGCATCCCGCTGTGTCTGCCACACCCGAGCCTGTCGGACGCTGAGGTGCAGGCAGCCCTTCTGCAGGGGACGTCCTTGGGCAACCTCTGGTGCAAAGTCCATGTAATGGTGAGCTTAGTTTCATTTTTGCTTCCTATATTCATGGTTATAGCAGTTGTAGAGAGGATTTTTATAGACTGCTCCTAATGTTCATTGGTACAATCAAGTTGTGACAATTTTTATGGACTGCTTCTTATCTTTATTGTTCCAATCAAGTTATAGAGAGGATTTTTATGGACTGCGTCTTGTCTTCATTGTTACAATCAAGTTGTAGAGATGATTTTTTAGGTCTTAGCTTGAAGGGGTGAAGAGAGTGAGAGATTTACTAGTGCAATGAGTAGAGAGTTCCCTCTTCAACCTATTCATTTTGTGTGTGTTGGTTTTTAAAATCACCAGTGGAGCTACTTACCTTAGCTGTAGATAGACCTTTGGGACTTTGGTCTTTTATACCCTTTTTCTTATAGTTTTCATGCCTTCTTTGCTGTCTCATCTTTGTGTTTTCTTTCTCATCCTTCCTAACTTGCTGTTTCTATGCCCCAGGTTTTGTATGTGAGAACACACTTTGTGCATAAATTCCCAATTTCCAACTCCATACTGAAGGGAAATATCTCTTTGTTCTCTCAAGCCACTTTCAGTGTGACTAGGAAGTGAAAATCAACTGATAATAATGATGATTTTCTAATTTTCAAAGCAACAATAAAAATTACAATTTTTTTAACATTGCATATTATATGCTTTCATTTCTAGAAAACTAAGTTTGTTTCATTTACAGGGTACATTCCATACGTGGGAACACACCTTGTGTGTAGATTCTGCATTCCCTTAACCTTATCCTAAATGGTGCATTCATGCTTCCTCTTTTTGGAACACCTTTGTTGCTATTAGGCCCTCAGGGGGAAACAAGTACGTATTGTATCATTGAGAATTAACACTTCCTTGGGGATATGTCAGGTCCTGAGCTTGGAGCTAGAAAAGCCCTCTTTTTGTTGAAATAAATTTTTTTTTGTGTGTTACGGATTGTTTTTACGGTTCACTGCTGACCCATTTTTGAGCACGTACTTCGTTTTTCTTCAGTTTTATTTTGTTTCTTGAACTTCTTTCTCGACTTAATGTTTCTATGCACCTTGTGCATAGATTTCAGTTCCCATGAGGACACCGTCTCCCCACGGTTCACGTGAAAATTAAAAAAAATTATGGATTTTCGGTTTTTAAATTCATCTTATAATTTTCTTGCACACCCAACGATACCACTGGCTCGTGTGTACGCACATCCGTGCGCTCCCCAGATGGGGGAGAGGGAGCGCGGTGGCGCGACCTTGGCTCATGCCGATAGGGTGACCTCTTCCTTCACCCTATTATTGGGGGTCATTTGTAAGTGTTCCTCTGCTGGAACGGCAAGAGAGTTCATTCATGGGCTAGCTCAAAGTGCTTTTGTACTCAGACAAAACAATCTAACACTCTGATAAATTATGATGATGTAACTTAGTGTTACATTGTTTTGAATCCGGCTTCTCTGAATCATCAACTAATTAGCTTTCTGTGTAAACATCTAATCACCTCCCGCAGTTTTAAAGGTACATGAATGGCAAATATATTAGTCGAAAGGGCTTAAAAAGAGCTGCAAAGCAATAGAGTTGATTTAAAAAAATTAGTTTGAAAATGAAAAAAATAATTCTTTTTTTAAAACTGCTGTTCTGAAACTTGCATTCATTGCCTTTTGATATGGATCCTTTCCCACAGTTTTGAAGGTACGGGAATGGCTAATATGTCAATTGATAGAACTCAAATAGAACTACAAAAGCAGTTGAGTTCATTTTAAGAAAAGACTTAGTTCAAAAATTATGAAAAAAGAACAAAAAACATATTTTAGCAAAATGGCACATGTGAAAACTTGTCTTTTTGACCTTAGAAGGGATTCTTCTCCCACAGTTTTGAAGGTACAGGAATGGTAAACATATCAATCGATAGCTGTTGAAACCATCTAGAAATACGGTGCATCCAATTTTTGAATTTCAATTCATATTGAAAATCATAGGAAAAATAATTTCAAAAAGAGAAAATGGTGGTGGGTTTTTGTGATGAAAATTCTTAAAATTAAAAAATTCAAATTATCAAAAACCTTTGCACTGGATCGCTACACAAAGCGATTAGCTATCTAGAACACATATTGCCAGTTCTGTAACTTTAAAATTGTAGGAGAAGAGTAATTTTTTGCAACACACATTTTTTCATGTTAAAAAAAAAAAAATTCTGATAAGTTACGAAAAAACACACCAGTTTGAAAACGATAGTTGCTTCATTTTACACCTATGATGGAAATCTCTCAAAAGTCCGTCGAGAACTGATGGACATTTTTGGGTAGATGGTGTCCTTAAATCCATCCTAAATGGTGCCTTCTTTTTCCTAGCTTTGGAAAATCTCTTCGCTGTTGTGAGAAAGGCTTAAACTAACTTAGCTAATATAATTTATAGGTATTTCCTATGTGTGGGAACACATTTCAAGCATAGATGCTGCATTCCCTTAATCTCATTCAAAATGGTGCCTTCATTCTTCCTCTTTTTAGAACACTTTTGCTGCTGTCAGGGAAGCTTAAACTAATAACTTCTCTAATTTGCAGGTGTTCCCCAAGTCTGAATCTACTGCAAGCCCACTAGCAGAGCACTTCATGGCCCACCACCAGCACTGCAACTCCCAGCACCCGCCCTGGGGGCTTGGACTTCCAGCGTCGGCCAACTTGACTCTGTATCAGCAGCAAGTTTCTAACAGGAAGGGCGGCTCACTGAGGTGTGGGGAGCTGTTTTAGGGAAAGCTGGAAGTGTGGGGGGCTGGTTTAGAAAAACTGTTTTACTGATATCATGAACTGTAAATAAAATTTCTGATGGGAAGAGCAGTTTTGCCGATGTTGTGAACTGCAAATAAAACTTCTAATGGGAAAGGCGGTTTTAGTGACGTGAACTGCATACAAAATTCCTTACAGAAGCACAGTTTTGCGTATGTGAACTACAAAAAAATTTTAATGGGAAGGGCAGGTTTTGGTGATGTTGTGAACTGCAAATAAAACTGAAACACTTTTTGAGGAGTTTGGAAATTTTCATGTACAGGTTTTTGGACACAAAGTTGTGTATTCTGGACAGTGGTGTAGTGTAGGTGCTTAGTGTGTTGTAAGCAGTTGTTTCGTGTAGCTGAGTTGTGTGCAGTGTGAGCAGTGTTTTTGATGTATTGTGTTTGATGGGCTGTGTGCAGTGTGTTGGGGCAGTGGTGTGGTGTAAGTATGTTTATTTCATTGGCTGTGTGCAGTGTGTTATGTGAATTGTGTTTTGTGCACAGTTGTTGTAGCATGATGTGCTTTCTTCTTGTAAGGGAGGTGGTATAAAAAATGAATTATTAAAGGAGAGTAAATATGCGGAAATCCAAGTAATGGAATGATCACCATTTATTCTCGGGAGAAATGTCAGCGACATTTCAATGAAAAGCACAAAACGTTAGAGTTGAGGGCAACAAAATTAATAACTCTTCAGAACCAGAGTTCTGGTAGACAAGTGGGCGTTCAACTTGCGGTCTGTGACAATGTCGTCATAGGAAGCACTGCACCCGTGCTCTGTTGAGTTAATTATAGTTTTGTAAGAGACAGTTTTAAGTTATCGTTTCAAGTTATAGTTATCGTTTTAAGTTAGTGTAAGTTATCATTTTAAGTTATGGTTCATAGTTTTCAAGTTATAAGTTATAGTTAATAGTTTTTAAGTTATAAGTTATAGTTAATAGTTATAAAAATGCATGGGGAAACGTCCTAAATACCCATCTCACAGAATGGCAAATAATTGGTCATGAAACTATAGTCCACGAACCTCCAAAGTACCCGTGAGCCTCAGGACATGCCGCAAAGTGAAGTCAGGCGAGTAGACGGGTGAGCGGTGCATGCAGCAGCAGGGAAGGCGCTTCAGCCTCTCATCTTACGTCCGCACGATCATCGGTAGAAGTTGAGCGCAGCAAACAGAAAGCCACAGTGCCCCTGAGTTGGTTGCAGGGGACGTTCTACAGGTGATGCAGAGGCAGATGAAGACAGCATAAGCTTTTTAAATAAAGATTAATTCAATAGATGAGTGAAGTTGGCTGGTTAGTGGTTGGAGGCGATCTGATCTGGCATCCAGAAAATTTGCGAGATCATTGTGGCTTGGCTGAAATGGTGCGTTCATTATGCTGTATTCAAGGAAATGTCAACTATAGTTCAAAAACAAAGACAAGCCAATGCTAGAGCTGGGTAGGATAAATTATTGCTTATTAAATTATTGAATTTGCTAAATTATCTGTAACCAGAAATAATATTAAGTTCTGACATCTTACTATAAGTTTGGTATTAATTAAATTTTGTCTTAAAATTGAGTTCAAGAGCAAAGAAAGCTTAAAGTTATTAAACGGGTAACGAATACAGGAAATCCATTAAATTTTCTGTACAGGTAGCATGCCGTGCAACCAGTCTCCTGCGTGCCTTCACCTTCCATTGTTTAATCTCCTTCACTTTTTGTCATATCAAAGTGCGCTTGCCTTTTTTGCCAGCATTTCAAGCTGGGTCAACCAAGACTCCCTAATTGCCTACAAATTCAACTCGACATTAATGTTTCCGGCAAAGGGACCCACCGGTGGTCGCTGAGGGGATTTTCACAATGCTGACGTTCGACCAGCAGTTTCAAATTCAATTTTTGTAAATGCTTTTTAAAAAATGCACAATCTATTTAATGTTCATTATTTCTAAAATTGTTCTCGAAAATTAACTCTAACATTAGTTGAATATTGAACTTCAGCTTACACTGGCGCAGTTTAATTGTTAAATTTCTTTGTGATGCTACAAAAATAGATGTTACACCTTGATTATCTTCAGCTATGTGGATCATTGTACAATTCAAATTTTCTTGACCTGATCAGCCTATTCTGTTATATATTTACCAAGCATGTAATCGCGTCCACTAGCTATGTTGCACTAGTTATGTTCAATCAGTGCATCGAGCTTAAAATGATGGTAGAAAGTGTGTATCTAGGTACTGATCTGATAGTGTAACAGACCAGGTAATAATGTAGCAAGGACCAAATGTGATAGTGTAACTGATAGTTGAACAAAGCAAATATTACAACAGTAGATGTCCTAATCTGATAGTGTAACAATGATCAAGTTGCAAAGATGCCTGCTGACATTCTTAGCATATCGGGCAATGCAGCAAAATAAGAAGCAGTATCATAATAAAATAGCAAGTAGGAAGCAGTATCATAGTGGCAGCACCTCAGGAGCACCACTGACCCTGTTCCCCACCCTGATCCTGTACCCCCTTCTGCATAGATTCCACGTGCCGATATCAGGTACTAAATGGTACCTTCCTCCTTCTCTTTGGAATGCTTTTTTAGCGGTTAGGGTGGCTTAAACTAACATCTAATCTTCCTCCTCCCAGCGGCGGGTCGGTACAGTACTCGCGGGACGCCCTCACGCTGTCCGGCCTCCTCAGCCACGTCGCCTCCACCAACGCCTCCAACCTTCTGACGGAGGCGCGCCGCAGATACCGTGGTGAGCTGTTCTTCCTGCTGGGGGTGTGGGGGTGAGGTCTTCCTCCTGCTGGGGGTGTGGTGGTGAGCTGTTCCTCCTGCTGGGGTGTGGTGGTGAGGTCTTCCTCC
>JACJUY010002290.1:5070-17066 GCA_014220935.1 Platorchestia sp. MABIK | reverse complement strand
ACAAAACATTTTACTTTAATAGCTCCTGTTGCGCAAATCTCTGACAATGAGTGTGAAAATGAGCGGAGATTACGTCAATGAAATAAAACGCATTGATCAAATTCCACCAAAAACTTTTTACATTTTTAAACTTCGAAAACACAAAATCTTATTCATTGCCTTCTGAAAGCCACGCAGTGTTTGAACAAGTTTGCAATAGATGCAAACCTCCACAGGCTCTCCGAGGTGATGGACCTTGGTCGGGCTGCTTCTCAGATCCGTATCGAGGGTGAAGGCGATTCCATAGTCTACTGAATAGCGACTCTCATCAGGCTTATGACATCACGGCGTACGTCTACAGTCGAGATTGAGTGCACGAACAACATCTTCTGATTTTTAGGAGGAAGTTTATTCTTTACTCGGGAAATTTACTTTTAGTTCCGGAAAATTTTAATGAACAAAGCCAAATAGTAATTCGAACCTTAGAAGGCGTTAGAGATGAACTTGTAATTCATGATCCAATGAAAATGTACAAAAAATGCTATCAAGTCAAAGCATGTGGCTGAAGACGAATCAGAGCATTCCGCTAAAGCCTAAATTTTGGGTTCAGCACGTAGGTCCCTTTTAAACAAAAATCCGTGTCATGAAATCATGGCATCTGTCCATACCCTTGCTTCTCACGAGGCTGCAAGGCACGAGGGTAGATTCCAGTTGGGCAACGTTAATAAAAAGCAGGATTGACACGTATTCTCCATTCTCTGCGTTTTGCAGAACTCATTTTTGCATTTTTTGTTAAGTATTCTTTTATCCAGCGCTTCCCTCGCTCCTTCATTAAGACTACATGAGCCGTAGCTGAGTCGAGGGAAGAGAACATTCTTTCAATTGTGTTGCAGCACATTGAAAGAGCGTAGAGTTACGCTTTTTACATTAACCGTATACCTATTGATTCTCGCTCATTTATTTGCATCAAGACTACGGAAGGCTCCAACAATTTGGTAATCACATAGAGTATATTTAACTAAGCGAAGTTATGGACACAGCTCAGAAGGATCGATACACTTTCAAGAATTGCAACAGTGCATGAACGGACATTATGTTGTTTGATTTACTCATATATTCATTGTATTGAAAGCTTTTTATGATATTGAGATATTGAAAATGAGTTCATATAGTAATATACTGCAATCTATGGACAAAATAAAACAACCATTCAATGTTCAAAACTCGAACAATTGATGCTAAATGTTTTACTCCTGTCATGCCTTAACCTATATTTTTTTCCCCAATGTGAATGATTGAGGTAAATTCATCTGTATTCTTGCATTTGCTCAGGATACAAGACTTATTGAACCACGATGTGGTAGTATAATTTTTCTTTCTTTTAAATCTTCAGAAAAAATATTTTTAACAATTTAATGAAAATTGTACATCGTTCGAATTATGTCAGCAATGAAACTAAACCAAGTTTTTAATTTCTCGACCTAATGAATTCATAACCCTGCAGCACCAGATGTTAAAGGATAACCGCTATTTCCTGTGAAAAATCATCGGAAATGTTTTGTTTGATCTTCAAATGAATTCTTTTTACGTAAATGAACAATCATTGCCATGCTGTACAAAAGAGGCTCTCGATCAATGAGTTAACGAATTCTGATAAAATGATCAGTTATTTAAAAAATGCAGACTAAAAATGATTTTCGAAGGATCATTCCGTTAATTTATTACTTTAGACCACTTGAATAAAGAACACAGCACCAGTCAAATTGGCTATCATTGGGCACCAGTGGTACAATGACTGTCAATATCCTCCTCAGGAGCCACCATTACCGACGTCTCCCGAGGCCCCTCAGAGGAAAGCTGTTCATTCACTGGAGAATTCCGGAAGCAATTTGGGTTAGAAAAAGTGTGAACTTGAGACTGTATTTTTCTTTGAATTTCATCAAAAATCGTCGAGGTTTTAATGAGATTTTCGTGTTGTGTCTGCCGCACCAGCCCTGCGGTGCCGCCATGCGCTCAGGGAATAATGCTGTTCGAAACTCAATAATTTATCATCTACCATGTTGCATTGTAAGATGAGACGCGTGATGCGGCATAGTTTAATTTAAAATTAGGAAGCGGCTTGCAACAACTCCGTATTTTTTCGTCTTAGTACATACGTAAGACAAGTTCATGAAAATACACGTTCATAAAAATACAAGTTCAAATTCAAGCTAAATTCTTGAAAATTTAGTGAAAACATTCTCACCCGTTTCGTTGCGGGCAAGAGAATAAGTGTTTTGCGAGGAGAGTTTGCTGCTCATAAACAGGCTCTTCAACTCCTTCACTCCAATGGTGGTGTCAAACCGCACACATCAGCGCGGAGCTACTGCAGTGTCGGTTCAGCATCGTGAGTGTGCACGGATATGAGTGTGCACCGGCACGAGTTGTGTCCGCTGTTACTGCAGTTTATAGTTTGTTGAGGGATATAAATAAGTTTTTAGGTTACATTCTAAGTTTTTATCCCTTCGAAGTAAATTTTTGTAACTCGCCCGAAAAGTCATTGGACTCACTTGAGTCCACGAGCAGCTATGTATAAAACAGTCAATCGTAATAGTTTTAAGTGGCCAATGTTCATAATTTTTCATGAATTGAACCCTTTATAGAATTAGTTTGACTATTCATAGTTATAGCTTAACTCGTAAAGTGTCTTCCTCAAACAAGAGAATTTAGCTGAGCCCTTGAGCGTCGCACGCTCACAAAGGCGGTGCGTGGTTCACGACCCATGAGCTATCTCTATGTCACCGAGGAAAATAAATTTCCACTAAAATATTCCGTCTACATAGATAAAACTTTTTGTAGGCTAATGTCTACCTGTTGCTACTATATTTGGTTTGATTTTTTAAAATTAGAATACATATATTAAACATGTAACTAAAGACAAGAGAACATATTCTTAACACCTTACTAGCACGGACCTTACTAGCACGGTTTATCTTGAATTGCACCGATAGAAAACACTTTAAAGGGTGCCAGTTTTGTTGCAATTCAGTGACTTAAATAAAGTGAGACATTCACACGTGCACTAAACTCTGTCAGATTGGTTCATTTATTCATGCATGATTGGTTCAATGCATTTGTTACAATTTTTCACGTATTCAACGGTATGATCGATAGGTCCTATCTCTCGCCGAGAGTTGATAAGCGACTGGAAGAGTCAGGTCAGCTTAGCAAAGCCTGAAGGCCCGCCGCCAAACATCAAGTGGTGTATTGACCTCTATTCCTTCATAGCAACTGCTATTTCAGGACTGACGAGTCAAAATGGATGAAAAGCTCATAAGAAAGAAAGAAAGAAAACTTTTATTTCCAATAAAGTACGGATAAAATTTACCGATCAGTCGGTGAAATCGTTCAAATTTCTGCAGTCTCATTCAGATTCAGATCAGGAAATGATGGGTTCTTAATATATCTGAGGGTAATAAAAAGTCTAATATTCTAATCTTTTTCATATAGCGTCCAATAAAACCTGACAGCTCTTACTGCGCCCCTGATGCGTCACAGTAACTGTTCTCTTTCGCTCTCGTCCAGATCCTCCCATGGGAATAGGTAAACTGCTAGACCAAACCCAACTTATCATCATCCTGTATCACATAGAAATTAATACTTGTCGAATCGCTGATAACTTTTGGCATTGCCAATTTTAACAAATGATACATTCGTTTTCACGCCTCTCCCTTCCCTCAGGGGGACACAACTAGTGAATCTGTGGGAATTAGTGGTCCTGGGAGGAAAATGGGAGGGCCTAAGTTGAATGTTAGGTAGGCCTTTAGTTAAAATAGTATTCTTTTTTCTCACAGACCGTTTTTTCTTTTTTTCGGTTCACTGCTGTCCTGTTTTCCAGCACCTATTATTACTTTCTTCGTTGAATTAGAGATTGTTTCATGAACTTCGTTTTTAAATTACTGTTTTGATGCCCATAGGATTTTGTGTGGGAACACACAATGGGCGTAGATTTTCCGTTTCTTTAACTCTATACTAAACGGTGTGTTGATCCTTCCTTTGATGGGAACAACTTATGCGTTTTTTTTCATTCTTTATGAAATGGCAAGTAAAAATGTACTGCCTCCCAAGAAAAATCAGTAAAATTCGTTCTGCTCGTGCAGTCAATCTTTTCGTTGTGATACTTGTGTTTGCAATCGCCAAAGTAATGTAGTAGATACAGTGGGTAGCATGGCGTGCTGTTGCAGTTGATACAAACATAGTTTTGATTCATAGTCGCTTGCAGTTTGTCAGAAATTCGAATTCCGTGCGTGTCCTCGATACGTTTCCTGCTTTGTCACGTGCTCGCCGTCTCATTTTGTTTCTTAGTTTTGTTATGGAGGAAAATACCTGAAAACTTCATGAGATACCTACTCAAAAATGTGTAGCTATGATAATTAAGGGTCCCTGTGTTAAGGTATTTAAACGCGATTTTTGCTTTTATTTCAATTTAAATGCGCGCAAACGAATGCATTTTTCAACTAAGCGTTACGAGGATTGTGTTCTCTTAGTAACTTATATTCAAATGCACTGTCAAACTCAGATTAGGCAAAGGAAAGGAACTCAATTTTGATGTGCTCTTCTATCAATCATTTTTTGATTCAACATTTTACACGAGTATTACTATACCAATGTGTTATTATCAGATAAGGATGTTTAATGTTAAGGTGTTTTAAAAACCAATGTATCAACATATCATGTTATACTTTATTGGAAATAAAATGTTTTTTCGTTTTTTTTACGTCGTAATGGTAAATGATTGAACATATTTTCCCGTATTTTCCATGCAGCTCGAATTCTTGGTTGGAAAGCTGGAAACAAGGACACTGAAGACAAAATATATGACGCTTGTGTTACGTTGTTTTTGGTTTTCTTTTGCGGTTGATAGCTGGTGGGAATACAAAAGAACATCACGATAATTTCTTACATGAACTATTCACGCTACCGCAGCTGCGCCGAACTCTATCGGCTCTTGTTATAACCACTGAGTTAAATCATATATTGAGAAGGTTTTGATTAGATCTTTTCAGGTCAGGGTTGAAATCCGGAAATAATGTCGATCCTCGCGTTATTTGTACATGGCCTTAAGCAAAATAAACGCGCACGGATGCGAATTAGTCTTTGTTGTTCAACTAACATGTTGCTTCTTCTAATTTATGAATAACTTTGACTAAGTTTTATCCAAATAGGTTGAGGTTCGTGTAAGATAATGTCTGGTAACTCCAGGTTCGACATAATTTTCATCGCGAAAAAGATTTCACATCGAAGTATTTTTCGTTTTTATTTTTAGAGTATTTCTGAGATGCAGTACGTGCCTTTGATCAATTTTGAAGTGTGAATAAAATAATTCGTGTATTCCTGCATATTTTTGTGTCAGCGAAGGTGATGACATTAATGATGGCTGTCGATCAGCTCTTTCGTCTGAGTAAATTTGCAAACAAAATTAAACTGAAAAAATAATGATGGATTTTATCATTGGGTTATATCAATAGAAACGTGGAGTAACCGTTTGTGTTAACAAAATTCTAGTGTAACTTAAAAACAAGGAATAGGCCTAAACGGGAAACACGCGCCAAACAACCAGATCATGAGAGTAAACTCGGTCCTCGTCGCAAATTTCTAATGGCATCAATCCGCCTTAATATAAACTCATACAATGTTTAAACTTCATACACAGGTACATTCATGCATGCTTCTTACGATGTTCATTCCAACTCGATGAAATACGGCGGTCTGGCGTACGACTTCAAGTTTGTCTGTTCATCTTGCACCGTAGTCTCCAGGTGCTCAAAAATATTATGCTCACATCTAGCTGTGATTGATTGATTATAAGAAAGTTTTAGCCTCCCTTTACCACAACAAAGATGTTCAAAGAGAGGAAGGATGAAGGCACCATTTAGTATGGAGTTAAGGGAACGTGGAATCTCCCACAAGGTGCGCAAAAAAAGTAAGTTAAGGAAGAAGTTCATGAAGCAAAAAAAGCCAAAGAAGAAAGTAGCAGGTGCTTAAAAACAAGTCAGCAGTGAACCGAAAAAATATGGGCGGTAACAATACAAAAACCAATCCTATTTCAACAAAAAGAAGGCCTACCAAGCCTTCAGCTCGGGGCCTCACATAATACCCCTAAGAGCGCAAATTCTCAGATCTAGCAGTTACGGAGACCAGTTCAAGATTGACAATGCCTGGACTATGGGCTAGATATTGTTTTCCGATTTCAAGTTTGCATGCTTTCTGAGTTGGCATTACACTGAAACTCATCGTTCAGGAAGTAGAAATGGCTGTGAGGAAACGAAAAATAGCACAGAACACCTGGACTGACCTGGACTCCAATAAAATATCGAAATGATGGTTGTTTGTGATATTACTATGCACGGTAACAATTTACCTTCAAGAACACCGCAGTATTTTAAGGCTAATCACCACTGAGCTTCGAGGTTCCACTGTTAAAATTATTACATTTGATATATTTATTTTTGCTTCTCTGGTTTCCAGTTGAAACGAGCACTGTGATAGGCAACATTGAAAGTCAGTGTAAGAGGAGAGATTGTTCCTCGCTTTCAGTAATCCATTGATTTTTCTTTGAGCCACTACACCTGTCTAACTTTCTATGAACATTTGCATGAGAGACATGAGGTCGATCCTGATTTATGTATGAAACGTCGAAGCACATGGCACTATTAAATCGTACGATCTGTCCTTCTTTCTAATTTGTGAGGTCGCATTCCAACGCAATTCAGGTGAAAAGGGAAAAAACACGAAAATTCTTTAATTTTTCTGCAAATTTAGCTTGTGTTCTGAAATAAGGTACACTTGTACACTTCAGCAAATTTGAATTCGCTCACTATTGTATAGAGTATAAAAATATGATAGCAATTAACTGATATTCCACTTTCTTTTTTGTCCTCGCTCTGCATGTCTGAACTCAAAACGGTAGTAGAAATCGTTCTTAGTAAATGTGGAGTGTGTTTGACCTTATACTGTTTTAGCGATGCCGCGATTTTCTCTTCCTCCCTATAGGCGAGAAATTTCAAACGCTGCTAAATTTTGGATCTGAAATCATTTTATTTGGATACGTAGCAACCGTTGCAATTGTCGCAATTGCTTTGTTCGAAACCAAAATCAGGAAAAGTAGACCGGTAAAAATTATCAAGCATACTGCGAAATTCAGCGGTCATATTTTTGAGCAAAAAGTAGATAAAACAAAACGATGGAGGGACAGGGAAATTCGTGATTGTTTCAAACTAATCTTCGGCCTCTTTTTCTGAAGGATTAGAATCACTGAAATAGGTTATTTCTTTATATTTCTAACTAAGTAATCGTCAATTTGTTATCTTCGAACGTCGGGCGCAAATCAGATATTAAACACTTTGAAATGCTTATCATTTTTAAAGCAATGCATTAGTTGTATCAATTACTAGGGACAATTTGAATTTAACTCCACAGCAGAACCCAAAGAACTGTAATCAAGCAGATATAACCTGTGTAGTTTTAGATAAACATCCTGCTTGTGCTATCCATGGACCCATCGACCACTAATGTGTTTTTGTTTTGCGATCAACTCCACAACACCGATCACGCCATTTTATCTGCAGACCGACTCAATAACCTTTGCCCTGCGTACGGGGCTGTGAGCTCTAAAGCGCGTATATCCTGGCAAAAGCACTTCTAGTTTTACCTCTGAGGTAAGCCATTTTCTCTTAAAATTTTACTTCAGCAAGCAATGCATCAGTCGAATCATAAGTGTGAATTTAATGATTCATGAATTCCTACAAATATTTGTGTCAACGAAGATGTTGACATTAATGATGGCTGCAGATAAAGTGAGAGTAAATTTTTATATAAAATTAAACTGTTATAATGTAACAATTATAATAGCAGGAAATCATTTAACCCAATTACAATGGAGAGGTGGAGTATTAACCACTTGTGGGCCCGACTAAGTCGAGTGATTTCTGAGGCATGCTGTTGAAACCTAAATCTATGTTTACTATTTCGTTTAACCTAAATCTTTTAACTTAAACATACACTAGACCGATCGAATAGTTGTTTTGCGTGAAAGGGTGAAAATTATTTGTATTTGAATATCCACATTAGTTGATGATTTAAACTAGAACTGCACATTCAAAGATAAGTTTAAAATAAGTTTCATTTCAGAGTAATTGGCCAATAATTATGAACCATCACATAGAGGGAGACGGCAATTTCTTAACCGCTAGAGTAATCCGAACCTAGAAATGAAGTGACATCCAAGATTTTTTCAAACGCTCTCTTGCGTTTTCTCAGAAATATTAGATTTTCCGAGATCCAAGCTTTAGTTTTAATGAGGAGGAAACTATTAATTGGGATTGGGTTTTGTTATAGTGAGTATGAATTTAGCTCGGTTTCTATTGAAGTAGTCGTGATAGCCTGTTTAAGAAGAGACTAATTGTTAAAGATCTTTCTTTGGCCTCATCATTGGAAGTTTTATTCCTGGAATTTTTCGGGGAAAACAGGTAACAATCTATGAGCTTAAGTGGGCATTGGCTTTTCAGTGGGCATTGTATTCCATGGTTCTCACTGTTCTAATGACTCTCTCTTGCTAGCTAAAATTACACTCGTTATATTTTTGTGAGTCTCAAACCCTAATTTTATTTTATACTGAAGAAAAGAATGGACTGATGTTCTTCAAAAAGTTTTGTTGCTTCTACAGGTAATACATTGTGACTCTATTGAAAATTCTCTCTTTACGCTTGATGCTGAAAGACATTCTTTGAAATTTAGCAAAATCGTCCGTAGTGTACCATCAGTTGCAACACACATGCGAGAAATAAGATTGAATTCGGACTCCACGGATTTCAATAGAATTATTTACTGTCGAGGTATTATGGAACGTTCACTGATGAGACAGAGAGATCGTAATATTAGAAATTCTCTAAATTCACAATGTTACTGTAGCAACATGGATTCGAAAGTGAATTTAGCGAGTGTTTGACTAACATGTCTTCTAAGACGGAGCGATAGTCGTGTTTGTGCAGCTGGAGGTGATGACTTAATGTCTATTTAAATCGTTGAGCATCAAAACTTGGTCTGACAATCGCCCCTCTTCCATTTGCTGGTGACCACTTTCTTCCAACTGAGGTGCAAAAAATTCACAAAAATCTCAGACATACGGGATGTTTAAGACAGTTGTTAAATTTTAATGAAATATCTGATGATGTGCGCTGCGNCATGTCTTCTGAGACTGAGCAATGGTCGTGTTTGTGCAGCTGGAGGTGATGATTTAATGTCTATTTAAATCGTTGAGCATCAAAACTTGGTCTGACAATCGCCCCTCTCCCATTTGCTGGTGACCACTTTCTTCCAACTGAGGTGCAAAAAATTCACAAAAATCTCCGACACACGTTATTTTTAAGACAGTTGTTAAATTTTAATGAAATATCTGATGATGTGCGCTGCGTACGAACTTAATCACATCGTAGGTCACTATTTTTTTCTACCCAAATTTCCAGTCTTGTTTTTTCTCCATTTAGGACACCAATGCTACATCATGCGAGTTCAGAAATTGCAATCTACGGCAAACAGATCGCTTGAAACACACCGCAACAGAAGTCATCTGGACACCTATACCAACTGAATTCCGATTTGAGTAATTCTTTTTCGGAAGTTTATAACACATGTATTAAAATTTTTTAGCTGCACCCCATTGTAAGACGCAGTGAGTCGTTTTAGCGCGTGCCTTACCTACTTTTGCCTTTGTTGTAAGGATGTTTAGGAAAGCGGCTCTTCTCTTTTTGCGAGTGTTTGCTCGGTCAGTTAAATCAAACACAGATCTATTTTGGGGAGCCTTGTCTTAAGAAAGCCTCATTGGTGTTGTGGCTCTTATCGTCGTTGGCAGTGAACTTGCCAAGCCTTGCGGTTTTGTGTGTATAGTTGAAGATTTAAAAGTCTCACAAATACTTAATTGTGTACAAATAATTTTAACGGATCCATTATGTACAGAAATCACTCACCCTTCTCATCTTGAAATCCGTGAATAACTTTCTTTGAATAGAGAAAACTAAATTGATGATTGCAATTTGTATTACAAATATTTCTAAGTCATCAGTTTACTTATTCGGCGTCGCTTCTCGAAACCTATACTTGGCGGTGTTTATCATTTCCCCTCATAAGAAATTTGTGGCCTTAAGAACCCGGCGCTGTGGTAGCTCTGTGATGCGAAATATTTTGAAAAGAAGATACTGAATGTTTTATTCACCACGTGCATGTACATTGCTTGATGTAAGATGAAAGAGTAAATTAAACATACCACAGCCATCAAAGGTCGCATTCAGGGTTTTTTTTGATGACCTATCTTAAGAGGAGCTACTATTGAAATAACGCCTGGCAAATAATTTAACTTACCTATGTTTCTATCGAAGAATTTGGCAAGGATTCTGTTTTACGAAAAATAGAATTCTCATGCCCTCAATTTCTGTCTGGTAGGCTTACATTTTTGCTGTTTGCTATTTAGTTTGTACCATGAATAACACCTCTGTGCGATGATATCCATACCATCGTAATCAATTCTCTTCATCCAACAACCTACCAGTCTTCTTAAATCGTGTAAAATCGATTATGCCAAGTACCACGAAATTATTCACAAACTCTATTCTCAAGCACGTTTTCAGCAAGTTGAGTTCATAGGGTATTTAATTTTGTACAATATCAACGACAACTCTGTGTACAGGTCTTCTCATCATCCTAAGTTTCCTAGTAATCAAGATTCTATCAGTTAAAAGTTGCATCATTCTATGCCTGCTGAGCTGCGATAACATTGCACGGGAAGCCTGAACAATCAAACGTTGTTGCTTGTGGCCGCCACAAGCTTCCTGTCGCCGTCTACGTGACGTGGCCTTCCGCTCTTCAACGAGTTTTCGAGACTGGTCACTGTCGACTTGAGTTCGTCTCTTTGACTAGGGATATAACGTGTGTGAAAACCCGTCTTCTCCTGATTTGATTGCAGCGCTCGATCATTTTAGATTCTTGGCGTCTCTAGAATCTTGTTGGGAGACATTTGTGAGCTTGAAACTCGTTAAAATCGTAAATGCACACACGTAATGGAACTTGTGACATCTTTTCAACGTGTTTGTCCTAGATAGCGAGAACTGCTTTTACTCACAAAATCAGGGAACTGGACAGACTCGTAGTCGGAAATTCGAAATCATTCATCCCTCAACTCTGTATTCTTATACGCATGTCAATAGATGTACTCTACCAGCATTCAATGTAGTGGAAGCGCCCATAAATGTCATAAGCAAGTGTCATGAACGAAAATTTATTTGAATAACATTTACCGTCAACTGAATAATTTCGTGTTCAAGTAAGTTTTGTATCAAATTGAAAACTTATTGATAACAAGAGCCTCGCCTATACCATTGAACTCAGCGAACAACATTTAATTGTTAATTATAGACGTAAAACTCCCAGTTTCAGGAAAAAGAGGTAAGCGTAAAGCCAGTTAGTGGCGCATTTTCTGTAACTATTTATTGAGGATTTTCCAAAAGATTGCTCAGCAGTGTTAGAAAGCTATTACTTTATTTGATGGTATTTTACATTAAAATGGTATCCGTTTCCTTCAATGTGTACTGATCCGCTGTTCTAGCCATTGAACAGGTCATGACGAATACCATGCAATAATTTCATAAATTATCACGCAGCCATTTCTGTGCGTGAATCTCTGGTGCATGAAGTCTGTATTACATAAGTGATTTCTTGGCGTCACCAATTTATTCATAAGGTCGAAAGTAAGCGATGTCGTCATAAATTAATCATGAGCCAGGCTCTATGTTGTTCTAAGATGTAAACGATGACTTATGTAACCTAACAAAATTCTTTCGTTCCTTGATTTCGCTTTTTTAATCATTACAAGATTCTGTCAGAGATTGCAATTTTGCCATGAACAATACTCACGTTACCCTCATTTTTCAACTAAGAGTTACGAGGATTGTGTTCTCTTAGTAACTTATATTCAAATGCACTGTCAA